>UELU01147608.1:56629-88784 GCA_900490025.1 Megastigmus dorsalis
CCCCCCCCCTCCGACTCTGCTGTGCGCTCCGAGCCAGCCAGCCAGCCAGAGAGAGAGAGACCCGCGTCCCTGGCCGAAGCGCTCGTACCGTCCTCCTCTCTCTGCAGCGTCGGAGTATATAGTAGTGCAGAGAGAGAGAGAGAGAGAGACCCCCGAGTCTGCGCGACGAAGACGGAGAGAGAGAGAGAGAGAGAGAGAGAGAGAGCGCGGAGAGTCAGTGTGTCGGCTTCAGTCAGTGTCGAGCCGCGCTCGCATCAGGACCGTGCGCAGTGGCTCTCTCGAGTCGCCTCCGCTTAGGCCAGAGAGCTCGGAGCTCTCAGTGGTTATATACATTGGGCTCGAGTGTGTCTATGGCACCTCGGCGTCGCGCACCGTCAGCTGTCAAAACGTCAAAATTACAAAGTGTCTATACTATTAAATAGTTACAACAAATTGTGTTCAGTGAATGATAGGGGAGTGCGTATACAATATACACACGCGTATATAATAAATATATATAGTACATAGTTCGTAACATGTCGTTTCCGCGCTGGGTCGCCACGACATTTCTCACGCGACTGTTACACTTTCGGGGCGGCCACGCGACCGGCAACACGTCGCGCATGAAACTGCAGACGCCCAACGACTCCTCCTCGACCCATCGTCGTCACTAAATATGCATAATTATACACATTGTGTATAAAAAATAGTGTTCAGAAGTAATACGTATACGCACACGCATTACACACAAGCAGTTCGATCGTGTCTACATAGTGCAGTGTTCTCCCCTCTCCCTACCCCCCCGATTCCCCCTAGACCCTCGGCGAATATCGTATAAACGAGTGCCGCGAGAAAAATTGGAGAAACAACGACGACGACGACGACGACGACGACGAGGGAGATAAACCCAGTGTGTACTACGCGAGAAAGAGAAAGAGAGAGAGAGAGAGGAAGTGCGATAAAAAAGAGTGTGCGCGAGTGCATCGAAGTGTGTATAGCGGCAGGAGGGAGAGAGAGAGAGAAAAAAGTGGAGTATATATATATATAAGCCGAGAGGAGTCACAGACTGCCCAGCTGACCTCGATACACACACACACACACGCTTCCACACGCATAATATAGTAGTGTGCGGGGGCGCACGAAAAACATAGCCCACCTACGGTCGACACGAAAAAGCACGTTGGTCACCGGCAGAGAAAGAGAGAGAGAGGGAGAGAGAAGTGTGTATACAACACGCAGAGAAAGAGAGAGAGTCACGGGCGTGCGTTCCCTTTAGCGCGATCGTGACCCCGTTTCGCGCTCGATGACCGACAGCACTACTGCCACTACCACCACCACAACCACCACCACAGCTATATAATATAGGCCGCATAGGAGTAGCGTGTATACCTCTCT
Organism: Megastigmus dorsalis; assembly: GCA_900490025.1. Lineage (NCBI taxonomy): Eukaryota > Metazoa > Arthropoda > Insecta > Hymenoptera > Megastigmidae > Megastigmus > Megastigmus dorsalis. The sequence goes on from UELU01147608.1 coordinate 58,004, forward strand.
CCTTCTCTTTATACAGCGACACGCCAACGCACTCGCGGGAAAGCGGCGGCGGCGGCTGCGGCGGTGGCGGCGAACGCCGATTCTCCATTCCAGATTTCCGAGTGCCAGAGTAGCGGCGTTATCAAGGTCAAGGAGAGAGAGGAGGAAGAAGAGAGCGGCCACCCGGCCGCGGTGGCGTCGCGCCGACAGAGAGAGAGAGAGAGAGAGAGAGAGAGAGCTTCAAGGCCAAACGACCGAGGCGTTGAACGAGCGTACACTCCCCTCTCGCCCGCGCCGCTGGTGTACGCGCCAGAGATAAGAGCCGTTTAAAAAAAAAAAAAGAAAAAAAAGTGAGCCGAGTCAGTGGTGCAGCGATATACGAGTGCGTGCAGCAGCAGCAGCAGCAGCAGCAGCAGCAACGAGGCCGAGCGCAGTCCGCGAGAGGCTGCGTCGGGGATCAGGTGGAGGAGGTTGCCCTCTCTCAGGGTGGAAGTCGTCAGAAGAGCCGTGGACCTGGCGAAGGGCGGAGGTCGGGTGGCGGTGGGGGGCCCCGGGATAGGCGGTGGGGTCGCCGGTGGCGGTGCCGGTGGTCTCCACCTCGTCGGGCCCGCCGCCGCCGCTATGCTCCAGAGCATGCAGCCGAGGGTCCCGGTCGCGGGGATCAAGAGGCGCTGGGGCGGTAGACCCGTCTCGGGTGCGGCCGGCGCCCTCCAGGAGTCGAGCAGCGAGGTCTCGAGCAGCGGTGTGCTGTCGCCCCCGCCGCCGCCGCCCCACTATCAGCCCGCTACACCCGAGAGCGCGGCAGGAGCGACGAGGACACCCGAGGACTCGGCTGCTCAGCTCTGGGACCTGGATCTGCACGCGAGGACCGGACACGGCCACGCGAGTCTCGTGCCGGCCACCACGACCACCAACAACGCGGGATTGATGATGCTCGGGGGACACGAGTCCTCCTCGCCCTGCACCACCATCATCGAAGGTACGCGGACGTTGTGGGGGGGCTAGCGGGTTGTTTTGGCTAGACGGAGCGACTGAGATTTAGTCGTGTTATATAGGTGCTTCGCTTTTAGATTGCGACTGTTTGCGGGGGGGGGGGGGGGGAGGCAAAACTATGATGTAAAGTTGGTTGTTCTTGGGCGTTGACTCAATTAGCATAGCTTTTATAAAATTGAACGTCAACTGCAGTTTGCTATTGTTTCATCGAATTCATTTAAAAACCGTTTAATTTGGGAGCTCGTGGTAAAGTTTGCGTGTACAGCGATAGTTTATTTACTTAATTTTATTACTTTGTCCGTCTCTCGATGCTTCGAAAAGCTCTTATACGATCACGTTTATTTGGTATTTAAAATAAACATTTGATACAATGACTGGAATAGAATACTTTTGCATGCATCCTTGATAAGTGCGAGTGAAACCGAAATAACTTATACTTTTTAATTATAACATATATGTTTTGGTTTAACCTTTAGACTGCTGGAAAGTCTATATATAGACGCACCCTCTGACATGAACTTTGTATATAGTTGATACATGATACGAGACACTAATTTGGCCACTTTTAAAGGGCGATTTGAACGTTCAAATCCCGGCAGTCTAAAGGTTAATGCAAAGAATATAATAGATGCATAGCAAACCCTTTTCATTACTCGATCCCCTAAAAGTAACAATGCGAAATTCTACAAAACAATTAGAAACTAACTTTATTCAATATGCAATCTATAGTCGATCTCTTGCATTTCGTTAAAAGTATCGACCCTCCAAGTGGCCACTATCGAAACGCTCTCAAATCAATAACAATAGCCATCCAATAAAAAAGAAATACCCGAGAAACTGCGTCATCGCGCAAAATCGCGCGTTACTTCAAAGTAATTCCTCGGCTGCTGCAGCTCACCCGTCGTTGCATCACCCCAATGTCGCCGCCGCAGCCCAATATTGTACGAGTCCCCCCCCCCTCTCGTTCCCGGAATTCCAGTTTTCTTTCTCGCGCTCTCTCTCTCTTTCTCTGTGCCAACGCATCAGGTCTTTTTCTGTTCGCCTCGTGAACGATAAAGAATTAAAGGAAAAGAGAGACTTGAGACGCAGAAGCGGGTAGATATACGCCCGAGAGAAAGAGTGAGATAGAAAAGGAGTATCAGCTGAGTGAGTGTGGCGCGCAATGAAAATGGGGAACTGGGAGAGAGAGAGAGAGAGAGAGAGAGAGAGAGGCGAAGAGAGCGACTGTATATACCGGCCATTTTTAAAGGTCGCTCGGAACGACGACGACGACCTAACCTCCATCATCTCGACAACGTACACACAAGTGTTATATATACACACACACGCGTACACAGACACACGGACGGGCCGTTCCACTCGTCCGACGCCCGCTGCGCCGAGGCACTGCACAAACACATCTCCCGCGCTCGACGCTACATAAAGCCGTGTACGTGCATGCATGTGCAGGTAAATTGGTAAAAATAGAATACAGCTTCGCTTTTCTCCTGGCGCGCACACGTTTACGATGCCGCATTATGCCGGGAGATAATTATTTTCTCAAGTAATTGCGCTAAATTGTCGGCTCGCATTTATTTACCGTAGATAAGACGAATTATCGTAAAGCAACGGTCTACAAGTTGTATCTTACGCGCATCCATACATAATTTGCACTCGAAAGTAAAAACTACTCGGTTATATTAGACTCTCTTTAATACTTTTTTAGCGTATATGCTCGTCCAATTGCCCCTACTTTTTATTCCTAATCTCGCTAAAAGGAACGCGTCGTAAAAACTATTTTATTATGATCGCTTAACGAGTAAATAAACTATTATCCAAATAGAATGTCTATAACAGTCGCGTGTAGCGGAACAGCTGTAAAAGCATTGCAAGTGTAGATAAGAAATAAGGGAAAATTAATGCTTCCTATACCAGTGAATATCTCGCATTTCGCGAGTTTCGTGATCAAATATCGATATAGCCCATAATCGTTCGTTCCTACACACACTTCATCGGAATACGAAATATATAATGTACAACTTAAAAAATTATCAGTATATGTAAATGTTTTTAATCGCAACGGATATATCTCAGCGATCGCTCAACACACCTCGGCTGTCGAACTTTATCTCCCCATTGTCTCCGTGGAAAATGAATCCCTTAATCCCTCCAGTTCCCCCTCCGAACATAGCGCTCGCATGACAAATCATCCTAAAGCGCATATAAGAAGGAAATTTTTTGCGCGTGACCAATGATCGGGCGGTTGATCGTGCGCGAGACTCTTCCGCCCACATGCACACACAATTCTTCCCCCCCGCGTCCTCCTTTGTTTGCCTTTCTTTATCTACCGGCGCGATAATTTTTATTGCACGTCGCGCTGCGCCTGACATTATTAAGACTCTCTCGTGCACACTCGATCGATTTCGTATACACACATATACACTGCACTCTAAAAGAAATATAAATAAATACATGTACAACATTTTCAATTAAGTGTGTATATACAAGTACGCGCGTTGCGAAATATCACAATTTCTTCTCTCAGCTCGAGCAATTACTCATACGCATTCAATGTCACACGCACGCGTATACACACGTACGCGCGTTCGATCATTTTTTTTTTTTTTCCTTTCCTACCAATCCCATACCGCACCGCCTCTGCAGCTTTAATACGCGCGCGCGGCAGCAGCAGCAGCAGCAGCGAGTGCAGATTCGAATCGCGGACTTCTCGGTACGGCGCTCCTAACCTTGAGAGCATGTGTGTAACCGTGAAGCTGAAACGAGTGGGAAATGAGCCGCACTCGTAATTTGCACGCACACACACACACACACACACACACACGTGTATAAGTAGCCTTTGTCCGCCAACTGCACTATAGGCATCGGTCTTTGCGCCGCTAGAGAGAGAGAGAGAGAGAGAGAGAGAGAGAGAGAGAGTGAGCGAGTGACTCTATACACACACGCCAGTGTCGTAAAACCACGAGAGCGCGGGGGCAGCCCATGGAGGCACACAGAGGCTCTTACGTAATTGCGCGCGTGCATGGCTCTCTGATTAAGCGACGAACTGCTGTTGAGCTGATGCTGCTGCGACGAGATTAGGGAAAACAAAACGAGCTGCCAGGGAAATGAAGACAGATCGATCGCGACTCTTTTCTATTAGGCTCGTTTCCCGCGCGTTTTCCTCTGCACTTCCTTCGATACAGAGTAAGAGCTGTAGCTTCGCTTTTATTTTTCGCCGCGATAGGCTCTAGATTATCTCGCGCGTGAGCCCCAAAGTCGTGAATGTATATACGCGTGAGCGACAGGCATATGGGTATTTTTACTCAACCGCCGAATCAGCATCTTCTCCATTCTCATCTTAGCGCGATACGATTAGAGCATTTATGCAACGCTCAATGTCCGCGCGCGCTTCGCTCTGGTGTACACATACACACATGGAAATTATATAAATATACTCGTACGACAAAGATTCTCGAGCTATGTATATATACGATTGAAAAAGAGAGAAAAAAAACTCTATACCCCCAGGGAAAGCTGCCTGAGCGGAGTCTCTCGGAATTCCAGCGCGAGTAGGATTTAATTCACGCTCCTCTACAATTACGTCGTTTCATCGAAAAGTCCTCGAGAGAGGAAGTCGCTTAGCGAGTGAGTGAGAGAGAGAGTGAGAGAGAGAGAGGGGGAGGGAGGGAGAGATAGAGAGAAAAAAAAGAGCCGACGCTCACGTGGCGAATAATAAAAGAAGCGAGGGAACTCGCGAACGCTGCTGTAACAGTGCCAGTGTCTGTGCTTGTGTCTCTCTCGGTGTGTGTGTGTGTGTGTGTGTGTGGTGAGAAAGAAAAGGAGAGAATAGCTGCGCGGCGCGAGCTGCCGATGCGCGCAGTTTTTTTCGCTGCACGAAGCTAAAGCCGCCCGCTCGACGAACCTCGTTCACGATCATTGCCAGTCTATGCATATATGCTCGCACAATAGTGGGCTCCGGACTCGTGCCAAGTCGCTCTCTCTCTCTCTTTTCTCTCTCTCTTTCTTTCTTGGAGCTTATCTAATCGATACTTTCAAGGAATGAGCGAAACTCGCTCTTTTTTCCTTCAGTGCAGCGGCGTCTTTTCCGCCTCTTCGGTGCACTCTGTATCTTTTGTTATTCGAGACTGATAAAATTTGGATCGGTTATTGTGTGGCGTTTCGAGTGTTATATTCGATCGATGTGTACAAGCCATTGCGATTCAAAATTTGCGGTAAAAAATAATAAATCAACGGCATTTGTGTACGGCCGGTTAACGATGCAAACGCTATGCTTTGATATTTGCCGAGTCTAATGCATCGTTCAATATTCCTCGTAAGCAGAGATACTGAGATTGAGAGCCGAATGTTCATTTGGACGAATGACAAATCTTGTAAATTCAACCGAAAGTTCGATAACTTTGGCTCACTGTCTGCACTGGTGTACATTTATATATATATGTGTAATGGAGGACACCAGAAATTCGGTCGACTCTGCAGTTATTACACCGACGTATTTGCGACCGTAAAGTTTTTCGGAGAGAGCGCACACGGCAAAACGCCGCGGAGCAATAGTCGTTTGTAATAAAATCGCGGAACTGTCGTTTAAATCTAAATAAACGGACATTTATTACTTTCGTTCCAATGAAATTACGCGCAACGAAATTGCATACAATAATATATATATATATATATATATTCATTGCAGCTGAGCAATTATTTTTTTTGCTTCCCGCTGCACGACATCAGCCACGACTTACACATCGCTCCGGTATTTTTCATCCCTGCGCTGGCAGTTTGTTATCGCCACCGGGCTAAATATCTCGGATGTTAAATAATGCATTTTAGCGTTTATCGCGTGTTTTGCACACGTAGGCTGCTGCACCACGTATTCCGAATCGTTGACGTTCCTTTCTCTTCGCAATAACTTTTTCTTTATAATAATACACTCATCTCCCGCGGCAATGGTACACACACATATTTCATGCAAGACCGAACGATTGTATGAAAATTGAAAATCTCACAAGGCACACACACACACACACACACACACACACACACGTCCAGTAAAAATAACTATACGTTTTGTAATAGAAAAAGTTTTTCCGCGAATTGCTCAACCGATCCAAATAAAGCTATTTTCAAAACGCTCCTGCTTTCTCGCAATAGGCAGAAATACTTGTCATTTTCTCCAACCTCTTCTCTCTCTCTCTCTCTCTCTCTCTCTCTCTCGACGGACCACGGACTCGCAAGCTATTTATTTAGCGTCGAGCAATAATAATTGCACACGGGATTGCCACGCGAGTATTATTACGAGTGTCAGTCGTGTGGCTCGCACATCCCGAGGAGGCAGCAGCGGAGACATTGCGTCCCGTCATTCCGAGCTAATTATCGAGGCTTTATTAAACGGCGACTTGACCGCTCTCTCTCTCTTCTCTCTCTCTCGCGGCACGGCACTGGAGTGCCAAGTATTTTTCAAGGTCTCCAGGCCTCGTGTACAGCGCATGGATAGATACATTAAGTCCTTTATATCGACTCGAACGTTACGATGGGTTTTGTTTGGCTCTTGTTGTTGTACATGGGAGATCCTGACTCGATAGGTTGATGTGGGATATGCCGAGAGACCGTTCATCGCGCACAACTACACACTTTTGGATGGGGTTATTTCATATTAATTCTCTTTGATGTTCCATTACACTTGTTTTTGCAATCATAGGTTTTGGAACAACGTATATATAGGCTTTTGGTGGTGTATCGAAGACGCGAGGTCGTGTTGATCGGTGAAATGAAAATAAATGATCCTAACGACTTGTGCAAAAATAGCGCTCTCGGCGCTTTTCCGAGAACAGTAAAACAGTTAACGGTCAGCAGGTAAAGCGACTGCAGATATATTCCATAGCGTGTAAACGCCCATGAGGTTGAGCACTGAATATTTTTGAATCGAATAACCATTTGAAGTGGCATTGACACACTAATCAAACCTTTTACCTTTAATATAAATCGAAAAGGAGAGAGGTGTACATCAAAGCAGCTCCTCGCCTTGGATCATAATGCTGTAATTAATAATATAAATTATCGGGCTTCGAATGTAACGTTTATCCTAAGACGAACCATTGCATCATTCTGCTCGAACGTGAAGCAATAGATATATGGACTTTAGAAATTAACACTTTTACTTTTTAAAAACAAACGATTTATTATGAAAATTCTTATACTTTACGAATATATATTCCACAAAACCGCTCTTTACCTCGATCACTCCTATTTCGTGCATACGCGAAAACGATTCAACTTCGACGAAGTAAAACACCAGGTTAACCAAATCAAACGCGAAATCACTCTTCCCCGACAGCATCAGCAGACTTAAACGAATTCCCATCGATCATCGCTAAAATTCCTCCCGAACCGCAGAAATCCAACTTTCTCGTAGTTCGAGCCAATATCCACTCTCTCTCTTCTCATTTTCCCCGCGACAATTCCACCTCTCTGTCTGCCTCTCTCTTTCTCTCTCTCGAGAATCGTCGCGGTCTCCCACTGGCGATCATCATCATCATCATCATCAGCAGCAGCAGAGCGTCGGCGCGTCGACGACCCAGTCACCCCGTTCTATTTTCGGCTCCTAACTGCTGCTGCGTTTTTAACTCGTCGCTGCTGCTGCTGCTGCTCGTGCCCCCTTCTCTCTAAATATACACGCACACTAACTCGCGTGTAATACGAGTCCTGACAAAATCACAGTCAAATTCACTTGGCTATAATATACATACGCAAGCATGCTTAACGAGCTGAAGATGTCTGTCTCTCGAGTTCTGCAGCTTCACGAAGCTCGAGCGCAGGCCGCGTGCGCGAGTCTGTCCGCTTCCTTTTTGCGATTGAAAAGGTTCCGAACGCGAAGAATGAATTCCGGCGATTTTTCAACAACAATGGTTTTCGTATATTATTCGAGACGTTCTGCTGCGTCATATAAAATATTATACTTCGAAGCTGTTGCCTTCCTCGTTTTTTTTACACGGCTTCGTATCGCCTCGTGAAACCTGTTTTTTTGAAAAACACTTTTTTTCATTCAGCGCGTCACGGACCCCCGGCCTTTTATAAAATCCAAATTGAATATCGCGAAGGGAAAAATATTGGTTCAGCATAAATTATAATCGAAGTATTTTGGTTCGACAATAATTATTATATATTCTCTGAAATGCTTTCCTTCTATAATTTCATCAATCATTCGTAATGGTGACGCCAGCAGCACCGCGACGGCCGGCGACGTCCCCCACTATAGCAAATCCCGCAAACACAAAGCTGTCGATCAAATATCTGTAATAGATGACTTTCACATCGCCGCAGAGTGAAATCTCGCGGTCACAGCAGAAAAGAAACGACGAAGGGAGCGCGATGATAAGCCTCTCACACATACACACAGGGAGAGAGAGAGAGAGAGAGAGCGAGAGAGAGTATCGAGAGGCTAGATCTTAGTTCTTTGGCGATTCCCGAATAGAGGCCCTGGGGTAAGTGGATTCCAGAGAGGCTGTCCAAGGCTATACCGTCGAGGATGTTCCTCTCTATATCGTGGGCTCTAATGGCGCTCCTCTCTCCGGTTCTCTTTGATTTCCCGGCGCGCTGCACGACGCTCTCTGACGTCATAACACAAGCCCGAGACATTGCACAAGCACATATATACGCGGTAGCTCTCTGTCCCTTAGGAGTTATATATCGAGCCGTCCCGCTTAGCCGACCTTTGCTTATAAGCTTTTAAAGCGCTTTGTTGGGCGCTGGAGGTTATATATACCGTGCAAATGCATTCGATTCTCTCTCTCTCTCTCTCTCTCTCTCGATATATATAGCGCTCCAATTAATTGTTATTCGAAGATTGGAATTGTTGCGCGCTTAAACGAGAAAGTTTAATGGTGGCTTGGCACGATTCTTCTGTATATATGTCGAAGGTTATGTTATTGTCCAAGACCGCAGTTTTCGTCTAATAGAAAATATACCTTTCTCGGCTAGATGATATCATTTTCGTTACCCCACAAACGAAGAACTCATTCGCGTGGCTCCAGTTACCTTTTTTCGTCAGGATGGCGTGTGTGTCGTTATACAGCCGCGCACACATTGCGGCCTCCTCTTTTCTTTTTCTAAATTTATGAAAGTCAGGGTTTTTTTTTTATTTGAATAGGAGCAAATTGCAGGATGTACACCGAACGTGTGCGTGAGTCTTTTATTTCTGTTTTTAGTAACCATCATGAGTAAATTATACAGAACGAGAATGACTCGTGCATTTTTTTTCGTTATTTCAATAGCGCTCATTTTGTTATTTTTACACGCTCGAAACGCGATAATAACTTTGCTCTATAACGAACTCTCGATAGTTTTTGCCGATTAACGAAACTTCTCTCGAAAGACATACACACACACACACGGTATCCCTTATACAAGTGCACGCGCGAAAATTCAAACGTGCGAGCGAGAGACAAATCCGGGCGGCACGAAAAACCAAAAGATAATAGGAATTCATGAATGAAATATTCGCTCGGGAGCTGATTAGCACGTTCCCTCCGTCACACACACAGACACACGCTTGCGCTTAGACACATCGATAAATCATTCGTTTAAAAAAAAAAACAAAAGCATACAGAAAACGACCACGTGTATAATACATGTATATAAGCGTATAGAGGAGGTGCCTGAGTATCAATAACCTCGGGGCTTGCTCGACCGGCCAGCAACAGCAGCAGCAGCAGCAACGCACAAACTTTTGACCGCTCGCGACCACTTGCTAATCTTAAAAATAGACCGCGCCGCGCGAAAAAAATTCACATCGGCCCCGTGTCTGTGTCCGCAGTCTATGTACACACGTGTACAGGCCTCACATGCACACACACACACACACAGATGTGTGATGTATATGATGTGGTATAGAGACACGCGAATGCGTCAGCGTTGCAGGAATATGCGCAGCGCTCGCCGCTCTGCCGTTAACAGAAGTTGATTGAACCGTCCCGCGTCCATACACACATAGAGAGAGAGAGAGAGAGAGAGCTGTGTGTCGGTCGAGCCATGCGCGCAGTCGCTGCCGAGTTTAGAGCCGGGGGTCTGCCCTCGTCGCGTTCAAGGTCTCGGCTCTCGACTGCAGCTATACGACGGCGGCGTCGGCGGCGGCGCACTCGACCGCCCGCGCCTCCTCTCCTCCCCCTCTCTCTCTCTCTCTCTATATATATATCCACACCAGTGCGCGACCTAACCCACACTTCTATCCTTGCGTCTCTCTGCGCTTGTGTCGAGTTGCGATTTGCACTCTACACACGAATGACTCGAGTTTCGGCTATATACGTGCGCGAGTCTCTCTCTCTTTTATTCCTTCCTTTTCTTTCTTGTCCTTTTTTCTTCCTTTTTTTTTTCTTTCTTGTTATTTGGACTATACGGCTCCGTGAAGCTGCTTATCGCTTCTTCGCTATGTATGCACTTTGATTAAGAACTGGCTCTTCTTTGTGTATTGGGTATACCGGGGGCCAAAAGTCGAGGCTTCGTCTGTCGCTTGTATTTTATACATTCTTCCTCTCTGTATTTTTTATGCTAAGCAAGAAAGCTGCGCTGGAGATAATCTCGTCGCGCGAGAGAATTTCTTTCAGAAATAAATTTTTCTATAGGATATCCCACCTACGTGTTTGTTTTTTTTTATTATTGTTATCTTGTCGAATACATGCACATGGGATTTCAAAGGATTTCATCACGCATTCCTTTGTATTTGTATAGGTGGACTGTGTTTGCAATTATTCGCTCGGTCGCTTCGTATACCGAATATTATGCTTTTTCAAGGAATACGAGTTGAGGCAATTTAGCGAAAAATTGAATATTCATCGAAGACTAAAAAGTGAAGAGTGGTTTATACTCAGATTTTCAATTTCTCTTTTATCGTCTACTCTACTCTCTCCCCCCCTCTCTCTCTCTCTCTCTCTCTCTCTCTCTCATTCGCGAGAAAATCAATATTTGATTCAAAGAAGATAGCGGGATTTGTAATTGTATATGTAGCGATGTTTTCAATTAAAAGCAAAGAGCAAACACTCCAGCCTCTCTCTCTCTCTCGGTAGCTCGTTTGATCGTTAAAATGTTTGCAATTTTTTTCTTTTATTTTCATTCGCGAACCGCCGGGAAATAGTAACAAAAGTGCAATTAAAAATCCGACGCGGCTATGCGGCGGCCTTTCGATCAATCGAAACGAGACCAACTTTCACGGTTCTAGAATTTTTATCGTGGAATTTTGAAACTCGTCCGTTCGTTATAGTTTAATAAAGTGCGATGATCCTGTTTTATTTTTTCATTATATAGATTTTCTCGATACGGTCTTTCACGCGGAGCATTGAAATAACTGATTCACTGAACCACAAAACCAGTCAAGGACTCGCGCGGCTGGCAATAAAAAATGCAAATGTCCTCGTTGATTAAAGGATCAATGAGCCTGCACGATCGTCGTGTGCGTTTTAAACGACACTGAACTCTTGTATACACTTTGAATATTTTTGCAATAAGCTCAACTAAACCTTTGATTTAATGAAAATCGAAGAGCTTTATTCAACTAAATTTATAAATAGTTATTTATTGGTCAGAGGATTATAATCGAAACCAATTTGGTTTTTTGTTAGCTGCAAAGCCGTTAAAAATATACGAGGATAAATCGACGCGAAAATAGAATGTAAATTTTTGTACAAGCATTACCGTATCAACGATATATAAAAAACATTTATCGTTTCGTCTCACAAAAAAGTATAAAATCACCCACTCGAAGCATTTCGAATATATACATATCTTGGCATATCGAGAATTCCTGTATCTCTTCAACCAAAAACGTGTATATACAGCTCCGAGGGCCAGAAAATCCCGTTTCGTACACCTCTTCAAAATAAAACTAACGCGCCGCATCCGCTATATACACACACACACACACACACACACACACACACACAGCAAGCCAAGCGCCCCCCCTCTCGAGTATAAAACTTTCGAAAAAGTCGCCCGAGCCCGGCAGCAGTAAGAGCAGCAGCAGCGTCGACGGCAATAAAATTCGGCTGCTCTCTCTCTCTCGGGCTCACGAGAAAATTCGACGACGGCGCCAACCGGATTCACCTTGGCCCAATGCTCGTGATGTTGGCGGGGGAGAAAGAGAGAGAGAGAGAGAGTCTTTCCCCTACTCATCGTCCCCTCTCTCCGCTCGAGCGCGTGGTTCAACGATTTCGACGACGACGACGACGACGACGACGACGACTACGACTCGAACGACTACGTCGACGACGTGGTGAACCGCAGCGAGCGAGGTTAGTGGGTCACTCTCACTCGCCGCTGTTGTTACTGCTGCTGCTGTTCGCGGGGTGGAGGAGGAGAGGGACTGACTGACGGCTCGGTGACAGTTTAAACTCGCGCCCGGCCAGGTGCACCGAACGCTCCTACACGTATAGGTGTTTATATGCGCTTACACGAAGTTCAACGATCCTTCGTTGTCGTTGTTGCCTTTCGCGGATATGTGATGCGAGGTCTATCGCTCGTGCGTTGGACAGCTTTTTTGGGAGGGATTGGGGGTTCGAATTTTGGATTTTCGTTGCAGAGTTTTATCAGAGGCTATTGACATTTAGGGTCTCGGATGAGACCTACGGAGTTGTACGTTCACAGTATAATGAAATGATACTCCGACATAAGTTTAAGAGAGCGGTGCAAATCCGTCGACAACGTGAAACGCAACTGTACAATTCCATTGTAATACAGTGGCCCCAGAATATATATCCAATGCAAGAATTCATTCTCCCGTCTATTTATAGTCGCAGACGATCGTGAAATCGTGCGCTTCGAGTTGACGACCCATCCACAATAGAGATTACAAGCTTACGCGCTAAATTATTTTCAATATCTCACACGTGCACTCACACACACTTGTACGTGATTCACATTGGGTCGTATAAGTTGGCGTGCGCGCGCACATTTCATTCGGTCTCGACTAAACTTGACGAATGCGCGCCAAGTTGACACATTCCTTCTCGTATACATACCCGAATAAACTCTCTTGGCACACACACACACACACACGTATATTTTTTTCCTTCACGCGATATGTCCCTCGCACGCTTGTTAATCTCCGCGTAAAGTTCTCACTATCGCGCGCGCAGTACGACACCACCAGCACACACGTGGAAAATTTCAAAGCGCGTTAGGAGCTGAGCTGAGAATCAGCTGGAGCGGATAAAATAGAAACAAACAGAGCAGCGGAGTCGCTCTTCTCATCCGGCTTTCTCGTGTTCCGCGCTGAGCCGCCGCACCGCCTCTATAATGTCTATGCATACATACATATATATATATATATATCGATATAATAACAACAATCGAAGAAGCAGAAGCAAAGCAGCTGTTATCAGAGTCGCGCACGAATGTGTGTATAATGCGGAGAGCCAACAAGTGGAGAGGCAATTTTTACGTCGATCTTAATCATTAGCGGGGAAAAGTATACACGAGCTCTGGGCCTAAGTAGGTCAACCTTATCTCTCTGTCTCTCTTACTATGCTTGCGCAGGCGCACGTGGCGCGCGGAACACACATAAGATTTCCTCGGGCGATTTCTCGTGGGCTACATTAAATAGCAGTGCGTTGGCCTCGGCGTTGGCCGAAAAAAAAAAACGGACCCCCGAGTAGCGCGCGCGAGGGTTGGGGCACACGTTGGTCTCCCCCACTCTTTCCCTCTCCACGGTTGAGTGTATGGAAAAAAAAAGTGAGCGAGGCGTCGACAGGAGAGGAGAAAAACAATCGTGGCTGCGCGTGTCCTCTCTTTTTGCTCGACGAATTTACTTTTACGATGACCTATTGGGAGTCGCTGCTGTTGCTGCTGTCGATGCTTTTTTTTTATAGATAATAGACAAAACGCGTAGCGATCAGCGAGATTGAGTTTCTTTTAGACGCGGGCGCGCGCGTTTATCGTTTTTGTCGGGATCTGGATTTATTTACGGAAATACGATTGGCACTACCTTGAAGTAGTTGATAGGAGAGAGACAACGTGAGTTATAATAAAATGCCTTTTACGTATATACTCTCGTATCGGTCTTATAAATACCTTCGTTTCTGTGTAGAAGATATTCTTAACGGTTAAGACCGACAAATCGCCTCCGATCAAATGAACCTTGAAGGTGTATACGACGTTAAGGTAATTTTATCCAGCCAAACAATTTGTGTATATACATGTGCGTATAGAGACTGTCACACGCCATCATCGTTTCGTCTATCGCACCTCGCGAGAAGTGTTTCACGGTTGTCCTTGAGAGACTTGGAGCTACACGAAAACATACCTTTTTTCAAAGCGAACGTTAGAAATATGCCGATTTCTATTTTGACGCCTTACTTTGCCCGCTCCTTTTTCGCTTTGCTGCACGGAAATGTTCGTTTGGTCGACGCAAAACCTTCGCACCAAAATCAAATCGATATGCTTACGTAAACCCCAATCTAATTTTGTCACTTATTATATCGATGCGCAATATAATACCACACCTTCGCCGCCCAATGCAGTATCCGCTTCTTTATCTTGAGGAATGAACTCGCTAATTGAATGCAACATAAATAGATTATACGCGAGGCGCAAAATCTGCATCGATATCAGTACTGCACGCATATAATATATATAATCTGGTTGTCGCTGGATTCGATAAGCCTCGTGTTGGCATGTGGCCTGAGCGGACACGAACAGCCCGAAATGAAAATAAAATAAAAAGTAAAATCGTTATACATCCCTACCAATTGTCCTGTTTAAAAATCTTGGCTGTCTCTGTCGCGCTCATCTGATTGAACAAATCGATTATGGTATTTATTTCGATCAATTGGGAGTGAAGGGAGAGAGACAGAGACAGACAGAGTGAGTGAGTGGTAGCCTAACGGAAAGAATCTCGCGCGCACACACACAGGAAGGAGTTTTTGGAGTTTTTTTATTCGGGCTGGGTTCGACCCAATTCTTCGATACTCGTAATGTATATACTCACCTCGCTTACACGTCATTCCTGCACGTGTGATCCTTTGGTCCTATATATGTATACGTAAACTTCTCGATCCTCGACTGATTTTTTTGATGGTGAATTATTACCACGATGAGCCCCTGGCATTTGATGTATATTATAACAAGCTCTCTCTTTTCAGAGAGAGAGAGAGAGAGAGAGAGAGAGAGAGGCCAATGAATTAGCTCAATTTTTTTGCTGTGTCCCATTTGGACGAATTGCGACACATTATATACATTATGAGCGTTTGGGCCGAGTTAAAAAGTCGTTATCTCCAAATATCATTGATGTGGATTAATGAGTAAATCTCGTTTCTGTGATTCGGCTTGATACACTTTTGGCCTCGTTTCGTCTGATCATTATAAATATGTTGCTTTAGCCCGTACGCTGAACCACGTTTTTTTATTTGTTTTCCTACAATCGTTGGCTTTAAATGGTCAAGTTTATACTGAAGGAGAGAGAGAGAGAGGGAAAAAAAGAAGCTCGACGAAATTGACATCACTTTAACAATCGATAAAGAGTTTGAATGTTAAGTGGGTCAGAGATCTCTCGCGGTTGATTCCAGCTGCTCTCTCGCGTACACCCAATCGCCTTTAATAAAGGAGAAAAATCAAACTCTTTTTCCATGCCAGCTCGTGCAAAGCGAGTGATGGACGAGTTCCCTCCTCGCTCCAAGAAACGTACACTCGCGGGGCTCTCTCCCTCTCTCTCTCTCTCCCTATCTCAAAAAAAAGCGACGCACGGGCTAAATTCGAAGGTCGTGAATAACGTTTCTCGGGCGATCTACGAGAGCGGAATACGAAAACTCACGCTGACTACGGGTTCCTATAAAAGTCAAGAGACACAGTCCCGACTTTAGAGGAACCAGGTATATAATCGTTGTTATACGTATACGTTGACGTGAGTCGAGGCTCGCATTTTGCTCGTGAATATAACGCAGCACTCGCGGTGATTCGCGAGAATTCCATTTCTTTTTTGTTGTCGACCTCACTGGCCGTTCGTACAGTCGTCATATTAATCGCTGTTAATACGGCTGCACGTATGGTGGCCACTTTCTTCGAAATTCAAGCAGTTCACTTTTCGAGCGCTGCTATATATGCAACATCTCCCCTCTGCGAGGTAGCGCGAGTATCAATCGGCCTGTGACTAAGCGTTTTACCGTTGTTCTGGCAGCTACTAATGATGAAATTTTTACTGCAGTAGCGCAGACAAACTCTCGTCTTCTCGTTCTCTCGTCTATTTACGTACATAGCGAGCGACTACTAGAAGAACGAGCCCAGTGAAGTCTAAATGGGTCACCATTGGCTTCTCGGTATCCATTTCCCATTAACTTCATCCGTCTCGGAAAGTCGAGTAAAAACAACCTAATTTTACAATCGGAAAAAAAGTGAATTTCATCAACCAAAAAGCAGCTTTCAATCTAGCAAAGTATTATTTACGTATACAGAGTACGAAAAAAAAACCGAATAATAATAAAAGCGCCGTTCGCTATAGTATAGGAACATATAAATATTCTGTCGACGATTTAAGCTCGTGCACGCGGACGAGGGAGAGAGAATATCGTAGAGCAAGCCGTGAAGCGTGAGAGAGGCGAAAAACAAGAGAGAATTGAAAAGTACCTCTCGCGGAGAGGCGACTCGGTTAAAGGCACACGGGACTCGAGCGCGCCCAAGAGAAAGAGAAAGAGCAGCAGCGCAGAGTCGGAGAGGAGCAAAAAAATGTAAGACTGTATATATATATATATATATATATATGTATGTGAAAGAGAAAAATCGCGGTGGCGTCGCGGGCGCGGAACGAACTGGAGCGTCAAGTCCGAGCGTCCGGGAGCCTCTCTCATCGTGCGCGCACCGTGCACGAGAAGAAGAAGGCGAACCGGCGAAGTTTCCTCTACTGCGCACACACGGACACAGACAGAGAGTCCCTCATTTCCGCGGCGTTTGCACTCGCTCGCTCGGCTCGAATGCGCTGCTGCTGCTGGCGGGCAAGGCCAGGGCCTGTGACTGGTCGTTTTCTTGCGCAACGACGCGAGCGAGAGCGAGAGCGAGGGAGAGAAGTGCACTCTCCGCGTTCTCGAACCCTCGTTTCAGGCCTCGGCCATCCTATAGCTCCACTTATGGAGATCTCCCCCCTCCCCCTCAGCACACCTCCCACCTCACTCGCGGTCAGTGTTTTATATAGAAGGGGAACGAGATCTCGCGCGCGATGACGTGTACCTACTTTTGTAGAGTGAGTGAGTGAGTGAGAGAGAGAGAGAGAGGAGAGGAGCGCCGCCGTCGCCGCCGTTGCGAGTTGCATGCACTGCACGCAGCGCCGAGGCAGGCAGCAGCCTATTCTTCGAGAGCGCGGGCGAGTTCGTTAAAATAAATTGTGTCTGGCTGTCGCGGCGGCGACGGTTATGGCTTTCGAATGCGGCCAAATCTGAGAGAGTTAATGTCGCAACGATTGCGGTCGTCTGTATATGCGTTTGTTTTGAGGAGGAGACGGCGCTATACCAGGGATTCCTCGCGACGCGGAGAATCGCTGTTTACGGTCACTGTTTGCGGAGCTGCAGCAGATCTTTGTTCTTCGATGCGGAGGAGAGGCATATTAATTGGTCCCACCGCGAGTCACGATTTGTCAGAGTTTATATACCACGAGTCTTGTGTAAGCGTCTCGGAGAATTATAAAAAAGTATAAGCTGCGTGAACTGCGAGTATATTGGTGAGCGCTCTTACGCGTACGGAAACTCATGGCGATTTCCGTCGACCTTCCTTTGCTATTCATATTTTAGCATAACGCGCGCTGGAACGAAAACACTCTATGGCAGCTAAATAGCCCGTGTTTGTGTGTCTGTTTTCAAATAGGTGCAGCTTTTCCATTCCACCGAATGTTACGTTTCGACAGCGAATATCGTGGCTGTTTCGATGATGGTTTAGAGTCGTTAAATAAGCAGGCGTGAAACTTTTTTCTATACCTTACTGTGGTGAAAATTCATACGTTGCATCTAATGGAGAATATTCGAATAAATAATTAGCTTTTTTAGCTTACTAGAAATTCCAAATCTGCGGTTATATACATTATACGGGTTGCGATCATCCTCAGATTTTCTGCGAGCGAATCTCTGTATTCGTTCTCGACTATACAGAAGACGCAAACAGATCCACTGCAGTTTTACATTTCATTCCACTTTCCTGGAACATCTTAACTGGTTTCATATATCATACTCTAAGAGCCAAAGCGTTCTTCCCCGCTTAAACTGCGCTCCATTTATATAATTAGAAAAAGAGCATCAATTTTAAGTGCTTCACTTTTTCATTATAAGCACTAGCCATTCTAGCATATATATCCCATCGCTCTCGAGGCCTCGAGTCGCGCGCTCGTAAAAGGACATTTCAAGTTGTCGATGAGCGATATTTTAACGCTGAAAGACCAAACTTAAACTTGTGCAATCGTCGTAACCGCGTGCGTATGCATGAGAGAGAGAGAGAGAGAGAATCACCGCAGCGGTGCGTCACGCGACTCGCGGCTTGCCAAAATCGCTGTAACCGAACTCTCTTGCTCATCACACCTGCCTGGAATATCTTGGGAAACCCCGTATCCTTCTTCTCCTTTCAGAGGTGTATAAGAAAGTATACCGAGCTGACGATAGTCCTAGCGCTTTGAAGTAATCGTTTTGATCAATTTTAAAAACAACTTTTCTTCACAATGTACTACTTTGAATATACTTATAGATTTCGGTATGCTTTCATTGCAAAACGTTAACCTGTATTAGCAGCAATCGGCTGAAAAACAGTGAATAACGTGTAGTTTATTACAGACGACATTTATAGCGACGAAATGACAAACTCGGCGATTTCTTCATACCGCGCAAATTCTCTATTAAGCGGGTAATAAATTTTTTTACACATACTTACAGTCCTGGAAAAATATAAAGCTATAATACGCACGGCCCGTGTTGTTATTTAGCGGATAAATTGTGAAAATTTTATTATCCCAAGTTTCCTTAAGCAGTTATACATCTCTTGAGCAATCGTTATATTACTCCAATATAAACACGCAGTCTCGCCAGTGCAGGACGTAGTGGAGTATTATTTTAGTATCACTCTCGCGCGACGATGAAATAAAAAGTTTGATGGCGTCAATTATTTACTGGCATATTTGTCGTGCGGAGTAAAACTGCATATATGATAGTTCAGCGAATGAAAATATGTCGTCGCGCGTCGTAATCGCGAATCAATGGGTTGCGCTTTATTCTATAACTTCCTAAATATTTATCGATCGTACGCAATAAATTATTGAAAGTACAAGTAGTGGTTAAACAATTAATCCAATGAAAATTAATCGCTTCGGTTTGACAAAAATCCGCTTCGTAATGCCGAGGCGAAGAATCTCCTTAAAAAGCGTCAAGAGAAAACCTTTCCCATCACAGTCATATACAGCCATAACGCAGCATAGCAACGAAATATCACGATCACGCACACGTCGTGTCCCGCATCCGCTCGAAAACGGAATGAAAACTCGTGACGCAGCTCCCAAGCGTTTCTCGGAATCCCCACGCTCTCTCTCTCTCTTGCCATATTACCATAAAGGTGTATATACAACGCCAAGAGAAATCCCCCCCCTCGTCTTGGTCGCGTCGTTCGTAAATCAGCTCGTCTCACTGCAGCAGCAGCCGGTGACGCAAGTTTAATCTCGCGGGCGAAATCTCTCCTCGCTACATGTAAAAGGGGGAAAGACCAACCCAGGCAAAAAACAACAACAACAACAACAACAACAACGACCAGTTGCAGAAGTGCGTTTTACCGTAAAACCGAAATGAGCTATTCTGTGTGGTCGCGGCGGTGGCGGCAGTCGAGGGTATATGCGCATCGAAGAGACAGAGACTGCTTTATTGCCGGGAAGGCAGTATATCTCTCCATGCAGCAGCAGCGAGAAATTATTACAACTGCGCGCGTTGTTCGACTTGTAAAACCACGCCGCGAGTCGACTGTGCTTCGTGCGCTCTTCTTCGACCGACAACACACACGCACACACACACACGTGCTGCACTGCAATTTAGCTATATAACGTGTCTGCGGATCATCGCTCGGAAATCGAGCACTTGCAATCGTATAATACCAGAACGCGCGAAAAACGTGTGTTTTAGGTTAAGACTCCGTTTGTAGGCGATTGTGTACAGAATCGCGCGCGATGGACTGGATTAATGGTCTCTCTCTCTCTCTCTCTCTCTCTCGACGACGACGCCGACACCGGCTATAACCCACTTTGCATTAACGGAACCACCGGCGCCGCTGCCGCGCGCGTCTCTCAGCGTCTCGAGCCACCTGGGGGCCCACACACCGAAAAAAGAACCGCAAACACGGTCGGGACAAATTCGACCTTTCTCAAATTTCTCTCCTCTTCTTTTATATATCTATATACAACGGGTATATATAGTAGAAGCCGAACTGCGTAGGGGCAGTAACCTGTGTTAGATGCACAGGTTGTTTATCTCCTCTATATGGCCCACCTATGAAAGACGAGAACTCACTCGTCACATTTGATCTAAATATAAAATGCCAGGTCTCTTTCTCCATTCGCGTATATACGCCATAGATCGAACGATCGATCTTTTTTTCCCCCGTTCTCTGTATACCCCAGCGGAGTCGCGGAAGTTATGTAAAAAATTATTGGCCGCGCAGTTGCGTAGCGACTACGACGGCACACATGGAAGATGAAAGAGGCGCGCGCTCGATTTCACTGGATAACGAGTCGGCCGCCTATCATCGCGCGGAATCGAGCGGAAATCTTCGTGCCCGGCCGATACATAAACGCTTAGCGTAAACAGAGACTTCAATGCCGTGTGTCGCACTTATGTTATACTATATCACGCACGCCTAGGTATACAGATATACCACTCTTATATGCTTGCGCAACGCAAAGAGATAGAGCAAGAGAGAGAGAGAGAGAGAGAGAGAGACTACTCGCCTGAGCCGACGTTCAGCTCGCCAAGCGGAAAGTCCTCGCTCGTGCAGTATTATATATATACGCGCGTATATAGTATAGCCTCGGATGTCGTCGAGCCTTTAGCCCGTATAGTAATGTTAGTTTGAGCTCGCGCGAAATTATCCCGAGTTATATACTCCGGGTGTATTGCACGGACGGCACGTGTGTTGAGTTATTGTCGCGGACGGCCTCTTTCCTCCTGCAAGCGCGTTACTTCGTTTTTTTCTCTCTCCTGCTGCGCCTGCATGCAGTTTTTTTCCGACAATTGGGATTTCCTCGGTTGTGCGTTTCTTTATCTTTTTAGAGCGTCAATTTTATTAAGGGAGTTTTTTTAATGCAGCTAAAGCCTAACTTAAAATAAACGATATCGTAGCTAGTCATAATGTTGAATAATATACATATAATGCATTTTCCACAGAATCTGTATTCTGTTTTTCATGATTATCTAACGCAGAAAATAAACTGTTTAAAAATTCGTCTCTGTTGAGACTATACATATTTCATATTTAATTCATATTTGATGTACACATATTTCAGTACAAATGCACTGAACAAAATATAATTTGAATTTCTATTTAAATTATCTCGTACAAGTATCTTATGACTTTGAATGTTTCGTGACCAACCTGAAATGAGTCGAGGAGCGAATTTTGATGGTATACCGCTTAGAGTAGAGCACAATTCAAGCCGTTATTTATTACACAGGCATAGCAACAAGTAGCGCAGTTTACGTGACCACATTATTACGGAAATATACATAATGCCAATCGATTAAGAATTTCTTCTTTTCTTCAATCTACTTAAAAAAAGTATTTACCTATTCGTCACATTCTACAGAATTATCGCAGCGGCAAAAATAATTCCTATACCACCATAAACCTTATATAGCTTATAACATACGTTATCGCGCATTCGCAACATTGATTAAGGTCGTAACTCTCGCGCATCACCTACAAACATATAAAGCCTATGCACGTAACATTTACGCGATTCAACAAATACATCCGCTGCATCAATTCCCACCCCTGCGTATACATCTAACGGTGCAGCAAAAGAATAAAGAAAAAAGCTCGACAATAGCATAAAGAATGCGCTCTAAAAATAGCACAAACGTCGCGCATCGAAGTGGCGGCGGTGGCGGCGGTGGTAGTCGTACGTTCCGAGGCTCGTGTTAAACTTCGCGATCAAGTTCAAATCCGCGAGGCCGTGTGCGACCTAGAAAGTCACCCTGCACACCGCCGCTGTATACATATCCACACACACACACATATATCTGTGAGAAAAGAGCAGCAGCAGCAGCAGCAGCAGCAGCAGCAGTAGCATTGGAAGCGAGGGAAACGGCACGAAAATCGACCAAGCGCGGCCAGTGAGCTCTGCACCAGCTGACGTCATCCCGAGACTCGACTTATCTCTTCCTCTTTCTCTCTTGTAGTTTCTGTGTGCATAACCTCTGGCGCGCGGGTTGTAGTTATGCATATATATATATCGCAGCTCGTGACCGTGGGTGATATTCCAAGAGCCACGCGACGGTACGATTTTCATGCGAACGAGAGAGCCGCCTTTTTTCTCTTTGCTATCTACTAAATAGTTGGGTGGTCGAGTTGATTTGGTGGTTGTTTCAAGGTGTTGCACTCTATGTTTACTGCAGTTTTGTGCGAATGGCGCAATTTTTGGTATGTAAATCAAAGTGAACTCGAAAGCTTCGACAACGAGATTAGAGTCCAAATAATCGATAAACACTCAAGTCTGTGGCTAATAAAGCTTATCGTTAGTTTAATTTAAGACCATACCAACAATTACGATTGTAAATATCGCGCGTTTCCACACTTTACGCGTCGAAACTAATAATTCTCAGGCGAGCATCGATGAAGGTGTAAAAGCAGCACACCATTAACTACTTTAACAGCCATGATGATGGCGTCGACGGTGTTGCAGGTCGCCAAGTACTACATATATACTCACCACGCCACGTCACCTTGTAAATCGTATATATATACATTTCTCTAGCTGAATCGCATTTTCGTGCAAACTGCAGGCCCATAACTCTTTAACGATATAGCTTTATTGTTATTTCGCATTATATCGTGCGACGGCGCAACGAATCCCACATTTTTAAGAATACGATGTACACCTCGGAAACAAATCCAAATATAACATATATCCCCTGAAATCCTTGTATTAATCCCTGTATAACATTCGAGGCTCTCTCGTCTTTCACTTTCGACGCCGTGGCAGCAGCAGCGGCAGCAGCAACAGCAGCATATATAGGAGCGGAGCCGCGCGAGAGTAGAGAACTGGTATTCTAAAACAAAGGCAAAAGGGAAGGCAGGAGGAGAAACAGCGGGACGAGGAGAGGAGCGGAAGAGCGCGCGGCGCACCGGCATACCTATACGCGGCCGGCCTCAAGTAGAAAAAGGAGCAGCGAGAAAATTGGAAAGGGAACAACCAGCGGAGAAGCGAACAAGAAGAGAGAGAGAGAGAGAGAGAGGGACGAATAGTCAGCTCGCCGCAGTCAAGAGCGAGGAGAGAAAAAGCGAGAGGCACACTGATGCACTGCGCCGCGGGACTGCTGCCGCTGCACGGCTCTCGCGGACGTGGAGGAATAGAGCCTACTCGCGCAGGCGCACGCGCATAGAAGTGCATCACATATATATATATGTATGTGTGTGTGTGTGTGTGTGCGTGTATACACATATATATAGCTATAGACTGTGTTGGCTCTCTCGCTACTCACACGTACACACACAGGCAACTCGTTCCTCCCAGAGTCAAGGACGCTCAGTGCTCCTGCCGAGTCCGCCGCTCTCCCTCGTTCCAGCCGCTCTATACTTACTTATATACAAGTATATACTTATATACCATGGCCATCACGCGGAAACCTGCCTCTCTCTCTCTCTCTCTCTCTCTCTATCTCTCTCTCTTTCGCCGTTGCTGCTGCTGCTGCTGCTCGCTTCGCTCGCTTACTCGGCTCGGCTGCTCGGCGCAAGAAAAGGAGGATTATATCCTACATACCCACCTACCTACCTACCTAGGCGCGCGCACTCTCTCGGCTCTCTTTCTATACGCTCTCGCGGCTCGCACCGTCACGCCGCGGAGAGAAGATCGCGAAGAGCCGGTTTCTCTCTCTCTCTCTCTCTCTCACTCCTCGCTATATGCATTCGCCCCGCGGCGACGACCAAGAAGTCAGCCGCGGAGAGCCCGAGGAGATTCTATACCTACTCGCCGCGGCGAAAATGTCGGCTCTTGCGCGCGCCTCTCTCTCTCTCTCTTCCTCTGTGAAACACTGAGACACTGACCGCGCGCGCTAGCGAGAGAGATAGAGAGAGAGATGGGTGTACGCGAGCTCGCGCGCGCGCGCGTGTGTGTATAAGCGACGACGAAGCTCGTGCACACGGGTGAGACCCGGTCACCTTCTTACGTAATGCCACCACGTGCATTCTTTTTTCTGTGTTTTTTTTTTCTTCTCTTTTCGTTTCTCTCTCTCTCTCTCTCGTGATGTGTGTACTTATACTTCCGACGACGATAGCTCGACGTCCAATCTGATGTCTGGAGACCGAGTCTTATCTCGATGATTTCTCGGTGACATTCGGCTTTCGGTGCGGCGATATATAAGATTGGGGGTATAAGAGTCGGAGCGTTTATGTGTGTGCGCAGGGACACTCTCAATTTCAGAATCATCGCACGACGCTCTTTCTCCCGCCGAGTTTTCGAAAAAACTGTTTTCGACTCGATAAGCGTACAACTAATATGTACGGAATGTATTTACACGGTGTATAGAGCGAGAGCGAGCGTTGGTAAGCTTTTTTTTAAGGCCGCGCTACTATCAGAAATTGAGTAATACATAACCCGCGAGCGCGAGCAACAGGTCGTAGCTCACGTGTGCTCTTTTTCGTTTCTGTTACACCCAGCGATATCGTTTATCTCGGCTTTTCTTTGTTCCCTCTTACGAGTAATTGTCAAGGATCCCGCAGCTATATACCTATATGTCTATACGCTTTATCGCGACTCGTTACACCAGTCACTTCCTTATCCGTATTTCCCTAAAAATCTCTGTATGTGATGTAAATAGCTCTATTTTTCTTTTATCAGCGATTAATAGCTGTCACTGATGAAATTCTAGTAAAAAATGGAACTAAACTAAATCTCTTTAAAAATTGCTATACATAATATTTGATTCTCTACGGAAGGGCTCTTATTCATAGCACACGAACGAATCTTCATAATGACTTTCCTATATATTATGATCAAACTCGAGAACAAAAATAAAAGATATTCCGTCTAGCTATCGTACAGTTCTATACATGTACGCAACGGTTGCTAAAGCAACAAAGACTCCCATCGATCACTCGAAAACGCAAAGCGGACACCCGTAAGCTTACATATAGATCTCAGATAAAACAAAAAGACGGCGAACTATCGTAACGCTCGTATAATAAGTCCAGAAGGAAATGGCGTTGGAAAATAATGGCCGCAGCGAGGCGTTGAATCTCCGGCATCTCTGATATACCGCGATGTTACGACGGCCGCGGCGCG
Organism: Megastigmus dorsalis; assembly: GCA_900490025.1. Classification (NCBI taxonomy): domain Eukaryota; kingdom Metazoa; phylum Arthropoda; class Insecta; order Hymenoptera; family Megastigmidae; genus Megastigmus; species Megastigmus dorsalis. The sequence continues at coordinate 83,454 of UELU01147608.1, forward strand.
AGTCGCCGCCGCGCATGGGTGCGACTGCTGGAAAATTAGCCGCCTCTCCCGACCTTGACACACACGCCTTTGGTCGTTACGCGCGCACCTCGTTGTACAGCCGATCGAAGGTCTCCATGTCTTTGCCTCGCTCTTCGAGAAACTATCGACAGTCGCGCTGCTCTCGGGATTTTTCATCGCTTCTGCAACGCTGCACATTCACGCATCCGCTTTTCGCCGCGTGACAACAGGAGAACGCGACGGAATTCTAAAATCGTGTAGGCCGATATATTTACGAACACTGTTTTTCCATTGAGAAACTTTTCCTTTTCGATTCCTGCGCGATCGAAGTTTTCGATCGGCGCGGTATATCGAACTCACAGGACGTAATCGATACACGAATATCCTATACGCGTGTGACGCAAGCTAATGTAGCCTATATAATAATATACACGTATCGATACGTTGATCAATGAAGGTTTTCAAACTGCGCCATTCCAAATACATTGACCTCACTTGCGATTCGACAAAAATAAAAGAACAACGTTTTTAATAACGTGCGCAAATGAGTGTCTTTCCGACAACAACAAAAAAAAAAAAAAAAAAAAAAAAGCACGAGCCACGAACTATACACAATCGCTCTAGGCAAAGTTTTTCCTTCGTCAACCCGCCGCGCGACTAACAGTAAAAAGACAGCTCACCGAGACTGCCGAGCTAAAGAAAGAAAAAACCCGTTTCACGCCGAGTCAATAAAGAAAAAAAAAAGAAGAAGAAGTCGGGTTAGAAGAGAGCTCGGTGTGTGTGTGTGTGTGTAAAGTCAAGTGCGCGACGAGAATCAACGTGTTCGGCATCCGCGATGCGACGACGCCTATATATAGTTATAGATAGTCGCGAGTGACAGCGACGAAAATGTCGGACGTAATGGTCTCTTTCTCTCTCTCTCTCTCTCTCTCTCTCTCTCTTTCTCCCACTCATGGAGAGAAGGTTGCGAGCTACTCGGGGCATACTTTCACCGCGTTCCGCGGATTTTACTCGCTTCGGGACTCGTTGTACACACTTGCGCAGCGACAAAATTGCGAACGATAAGGAGGAGACGTTGACGTGCAGCAGCAAGGGGGGCAGGTTAATGGTGTGTCCGAGCGAACTGCGAGAAAGCTCCAAGGGACTCCGCTTATATGGGAATCGCGTATTTCAGACCTTTTTCTCCATTACTTTTTTCCTTGGATTTTATATATGGCTGCGTAAAAAGCTTGCTCTATACCCGGGTATATACCCTTTCGATTTTGATTGCCTGTATAGTTTTAAGATTTGGGGGGGGCAGGAAAAACTTTGAACAAACATATTTTGCTCAAATTAAATTAGTTTGCGTATCTATCGCGTATTATGAAAATCGCTGAGAGTACAAAAATTTCTCCAAAAATGTCAGTCGATTTTAGCAGCGTCTTTATCCAAATTTGAATCGGTGAAAATCGGTCCGCGGCTCGAAAAACGCATCTCTCACCGATCTCTTTTCGAGCAGTGGGCACTTTACCAATTGTTCACCGATTCCGAAAAGATATATACCTCTTCACACACGATGCTTTATAATATAATCATCCATATATATATATATATACCAAACGCAAAACTAACGCTCGAATTCACGTGCTGTTTCCGTAGGAAGGGACGACCTGTCGCCGCCAAGCTCGCTGAACGGCTACAGCGCCGACAGCTGCGACGCGAAGAAGAAGAAGGGCCCGACGCCTCGGCAACAGGAGGAGCTATGTCTGGTGTGCGGGGACCGGGCGAGCGGCTACCATTACAATGCCCTCACGTGCGAGGGCTGCAAGGGCTTCTTCAGGCGCAGCATCACCAAGAACGCCGTCTACCAGTGCAAGTACGGCAACAATTGCGAGATCGACATGTACATGAGGCGCAAGTGCCAGGAGTGCAGGCTGAAAAAGTGTCTACACGTCGGCATGCGGCCCGAGTGCGTCGTGCCCGAGTTCCAGTGCGCCGTCAAGCGGAAGGAGAAGAAGGCACAAAAGGTAATATTTATCTCTTATATACGTATACCTAGTCTTTGCGAAGATTCAAAATGAATATGAAATTTGCTAAGATATTTGTAGGATAACGAAGTTTAAATTGATTTTCAACTAGAATCTGCCTTATCTTGTCATCGATCAGTCGTTTTTTTTCTTCCCATCAACGATTTAATTGATATTGTACGATTAATTCAACAATCTGAACCAACTTGTTTTACTTAAATCAGTGTAGTAGGTAATAATTAAGACGGGTTCCTAGACACTCGCTAATCACTTTTTTTTTGAACTGGCTAATTTCTTTTTAATGCTCTCGGTATAGAAATCCTTGCTGACGGAAACACATCATCAGAAACTAGGTTAAAATCTATTCAATTTTAAGATTCGATAAAAGTCATTTTCCTAAATGTATACCGTACGGATCGACCGATACCATTCCCTACATTCCCAAGAAAGTAAAACAAAACACAGTTCAAGCATAATAACTATATTGTAACTATAAGGATACAAAGGCAAGCACTAAGTCTGTTGTTGTTTTGCATCAGGAGAAGGACAAGCCGAACAGCACGACGATGAACGGCTCGCCTGGTGGCATCGTCGGAGCCGAACAGATGGGCGTGAAGACGGAACCAGCGGAGGCCGAGTCCTACTCGACGTCCGGCTCTAGCGGCGTCGTCGCCTCGGTCAACGACATCAGCTTCGTCACCTCCGACCAGGAGGAGCTCATCAATACCCTCGTCTATTTCCAGGAACTGTACGAGCAGCCCAACGAAGCTGACGTCAAAAAGATCACGGTAGGACCCCCTTTTCCCTTCTCCATTGTACCCTTGAATCGTGGCTTTGATTGCGCTCACGCGCTAAACTTTTGATTTCTTAATCCCGGATTTGTTGGATTGGAACGCCCCTTCCATTTTGTATAAAATATTCATTCGAACATCGCTCGGTATTCTTCACAGCGATCTCATTGCACTTTTTCATATAGCGGAAAGTCAGCAATATTCCAACTCGTATTACTCATAATCTATACTATTAGGCAAAACTAACCGAACTGTTGGAATGGTCCGCTACTTTCAGAACGAATCGACAGAGAACGAGGACCCGAGCGAGGTGAGGTTCCGACAGATCACCCAAATCACGATACTCACCGTACAGCTGATAGTCGAGTTCGCGAAGAGGGTGCCGGGCTTCGACAATCTCCGACACGAGGACAAGATTGTGCTGCTGAAGGCGTGCTCGAGCGAGGTCATGATACTGAGGATGGCGCGCAAATACGATTACCAGACGGACAGTATAGTGTTCGCCAACAATCAGCCCTACTCGCGCGACAGTTACGAGCTCGCTGGCATAGGCAACATAATCGACGACCTACTGCACTTCGGCAGACTGATGTACTCGATGAAGGTCAATAATGCCGAGTACGCACTCCTCACGGCCATCGTTATATTTTCAGGTGAGTATCCTTTTCTTCTATACGGATGGATTTTTTCCTATGTACTACGCGTGTCAAGGAGTAAGTTAAACTTTTTTTTTCCTGCACGTTTATACCGACTACGATTTACTTTACGCGGAAAATTAGCTTTTGATAAATTTAAAGGTAAACATATCGGCCACGTGTCCTTTTCAATATTTATATAAGCAATTTGACACATTGACAAACTAATGGCGGCAAGTTTAATTGTGTAATGAAGCTTCAAAGCATCGGTTTGAATTAAATTTGCAATCTCCACTTCAAATAATCATTGAGTACTCTCGATCCTTTTCTGGATATCCTAATAATTCACTGGAACGATTATGATAATGCCATAATTCACATCAATGTTCGCATAAAATTGCAGTTGATTCTGTATTTACATGAGAATTTCTATGCTAATTGATAATAATCGCCGCGGTGTAACGTATTTGCGGAAATTATAAAATCGATTGCATTTAGATATACCAAGTACATATGCATATATGTTTGTTAGTATATAATCATCTCTTGTACTTAATTAAAGTTGCACGTGTCCTTTGTTCAATCGTAAATGCGATGATCGATGTATTCTCAGCGGTAGCACGGTCGAGGAAGAAAAAACTTGTAACGCAATTTGTGTTTGATTCGACAGAGAGGCCGAACGTGTCGGAGGACTGGAAGGTCGAGAAGATCCAGGAGATCTACTTGGACGCCCTAAAGGCCTACGTGGGCACCAGGCGAGCCCCAAAGGCGAGTGCGGCGTTCGCGAAGCTCCTCTCAGTTCTCACCGAGCTGCGTACCCTCGGCAATCAGAACAGCGAGACCTGCTCGAACCTCAAGCTCCAGAACAAGAAGCTGCCGCCGTTCCTCGCGGAGATCTGGGACGTGGCGTCCTAGTCGCCCAGCCCCCGAGAACAGATGCGGGATAAAGCCAGCGAGTCGTCGGCCTCGGCCCCGGCCCACCTCGTCGTCGTCGTCGTCGTCGTCGTCGTCGTCGTCGCCGTCGTCTGCAGCATCGTCGTCGGCAGCCTCGTCCTCGTCGTCCTCGTCGCCGCCGCATGACTTTTGTACTAGTGCACCACTATGCCACTGCCTCTCGATTTTATCGCCCTCGTCGATGCGGGACAGCGGCGATTCGATTGCGCGCGCGACTGCACCAGCGACACACGTGCACGTATGCCGCCCGCCCGAACGTCGCCTCGTCGACGAGTATAACAACAGCAACAACAACTTCTAACTGCTTACTATCCGCTCGATATTATCTGTTACTCTTTACTCCCTCCTCTGCGAGATTTTACCTGTCCGCGCCGACTCAACCTTTCACACTCTACATTGTTTTTCGACCGTTCGTTAATTTACGACAAGCGCCTCTTATCCTCCCCCCAACCCCTTCTCTCCTAAACGTGAGCTCCGCTACACTGGTACATACGATACTTGCTGCAGCGTTCGTTCGACGTTTATAACCCTCCCTAACCCACTCCCCTCCTCACGAACCGTATTCATAAATGCGAGTTCGCTGAGGATGGACCTTCTTACTTCCGCTGTCCGCGATCTCATATACGCGAGAAATAGAAAAATACTTTTGACGCTCACGCAATATGTTGTCGAGGCGAGAAGCTCCGAGATTGTGCGGATGTATGAGCGGTGAGAGAAAGCGCGCGACGACACCTCGAGTCGGAGGAGAATCTACTTTGTAAAGAGAAAGAGAGTGAGAGAGAGAGAGAGAGAGATGAAATAATAATGGTCATTTGCGAAAGGACGTAAAAAAAAGGCAGTGGCGAAGGCACCCAGGCTGTGATACGTAGAGACAGTACAGAGACTATATAAGGAGCTACCTACACTTATATATTATGAAAAAAATTATATATATATATATATATA
>UELU01147609.1:14316-31395 GCA_900490025.1 Megastigmus dorsalis
ATAATTTAAATAATCATCGCTCTTACATAAAATCCGATTGACAAGAATAGATATAGCGATGTGTAAATATAAAAAGTGAATGTATAAGTGCGGTGATAAAATATTTAATAAAACGACCGGGCCTGTGTACAATAAAAACTGCCTTAATTCCGTAGCTTTCCATAAACGTTTAATTTTTCTGAACTGCCTTGGGTTTCTGCAAAAATCTGATGGAACGAATGCTTTTAAATCATTCAACTTCTTAGAGATTTTGTCAATGTCTGACTCGGAAAATACTGACGTGATCCACAGTTCTATCAGTTTTAACATGACTCCAAGACAAACGAGATGCATATAGTCTAGGACAACATTTGTCACTAGACCAAAATTGGGAATATTCTTCAAAATCGTTTCCCCGTTTTTCTGGTAATCGTCGCCCAATGAGTCGTTGCATTCTCGATTTTTCACCTTTTCATCGGTTCTCAAAGTGGAATTACCTCCAGGAAAATGAACAGCCTTGTCATATTCACCCCGTATGGTGCATTTTGTGCAGCTGTAGTAGCCACTGTGGTACTTCACGCACAGGACAAACGATTTCGCTGGCGCATCACACACTAGCTGTTCAAAGATGACGCTATAATGCTTACCAGCTTCGTCGATACCGTTATTTACAAAAAATATCATTTCATCTGTGAACTGTTCTAAAAATTCGTTTACGTCGGATGGCTTATCTTCGCCATGATAAATTCCGAGCACTTCTACTATCCCGAGTATATTCTCAGAACAGGCTATAATCCATAATCCTTTTTCCGATGAAACAGCGAGTGGAGCACCCATCTATACCTACAATTAGTTTTATACAATCTACAATAATTCCTTTTCGTATATACATATTTATAAATGATCTTATTGCAGATTCTAATCCATAATGGCAATATTCTCCTGGTCCCATTTTGCGGGTTTCAATTCTTCTAGGGGTTTTCAGAAAAGTTCTAGTAGTTTTTGGAAATGGTGCACCAGTTTCTTTTCTCAATTTGGTTAAAAGTTCATCAATAAACTCGTGTGTAATTATATGGATGTATTTTATACAAAGTTCTCGAATTTCATCAACAAATTTTTCGTCATTTTTAACTAAATCAAGAAAGTCTTCATCTAAATCAGAGTTTGATTCTGCATCAGATTCTTCATCAATATAATTTCGTAAACAATCTTTGAAATTAAAGTTCTTGTAAGTATACTCATTGTTTTCGTCGTTGAAACCAAGAATATTATTTATTGATTCCTGAGTTTTTAATGGATCCTCGTCGACTACTTCTTTTAATAGTATTTCTTGCTTTTCTTCTTTATCTTCTAAAAATTCAAATTGTTTTACTATTGCTCGATCAAGTGCTGTATTATTAACTAGATTATATGATGCATTTTTTAAACACATAAAATTAATAACATTATGAACATCAGCATGCGGTTTCTCTTCCTCCATCTCTTTTGATACATCAATACTACCAGGAGTAACATTTTCTTCAATAGTAAAAGAAGAAAACAACTTCTTTTGTTCCGTTACTTTGCGGCGAATGGTTCTCTCTGAACTCATGATGAACTATTTTATGAAATTATTCTCCATGTGACTACCTTTAACATATATTATAAAATAATTATCATAATTATAAATAAAATATAAGAATAATAATTTATAACAAAACACAAAATAAAAAGTTTAAATCAAATAAATTTATAAACATTAAAGAAATAACTTTTATATAAAAAAAATTATGATCATAGCTTAGTAGTATTTTATATTAAAAAAAGGATTTTGATGTAAATAAAAAATGGAGACCAAAGATAGTAAAATATTGAAATAAATAATTTTGTCTTGTCATGTATTTATATTTTTAGAGTCACTAATAACAAACAAAATTATTCCAAAAAGTCAGCCAACAAATTTAATTCCGAAACTGGATTATGAAAAAGAGGTACCAATAATCATAAATAATATGAAAAATAAAACAGGAGTTTCAGATAATATTCCATTAGTACATCTGTAATAAATGTGTGGAACTAGCATTTTGTAGTAACTCATTCAAATGCGGTGATGTAGTTCCAATATTCAAAACAAGAAATAGAAAAAAATGTATTAAATAACAGAGCTATATTGCTGATTTCAAATTTTGCTAACATATTCGAAACAATAATCTGACAGAAAAAGGAAACCATTAAATGAAATTGGAGATATAAACAAAATCAAATCCTCAATAATGATAGGAATATTACTCTAATTTAAAGTATAATATACTATAATGATATAATGTATAATAATATACCTATTTTGAACCATCAGAAAGAATTTTATATTATAAATTCTGAAAACTTTTTTATTTTTGACATAAAATAAACTTACAAGCAAAATTTCAAGGCTTTAATACTTGTCTTTAAAAAATATAAGATTAGAGCGTTGAGAGAAACAGCCGTTGATATAAGCTTTCTCATAAGTTATGTGAAATTATACTGCTAAAACAGTTTCACAAAAAATCTTCATGAAATCTATATGGGTCATTTCACGCCAATGGAAAATTAAAAAAATTTTAAATTGTTGAAAATTTGGAAAAATGTTGTATTCTACGTCCAAAATACACTGCTAAATTTTGAGAGACCTACATGCAAGGGTCTAATTACTATCTAGCCCCAAAGATAGACCAAAATGGAATTTTTTGAATTTTCAAAACTTTGTGATTTTTTATTTCAAAATTTTCTGATAAAATCATAAAAATGGTAAATACAAAAGTGGTTGCATTTTACCTCAAGAATATGTATGAATTTTTCCGGAATGTTTGGTGCAGTTCTGTCATTTATCGATATAAACCCTCCGTACACATAACAATCTAATCCATGTCGACATAACCAATTTCATCGTATGAGGTCTCAAAATAAGTTTTTAGGATCCAGTTTCTCAAGCAACCATAAAACAGTTGGCCAATTATTTTCTCGGTAGTTAAGTCATTCTACAGAGCATATGCTGCCTCTTATGTTTTTAAATTAATCTGTAACACAAAATATATAAATAAACATCAAATACAATTTTTAAATTTTTATTTCATGATAAGAATTACAGGCCTGTTAGGCATATTTTCTATTAAAATATTAACATTGATATATAAATCTCTAACATGCCCATCAAAATTTTATTTTTGTAATTCTTTATGCTTAAAAATTTAACAAAAAATTGATTTTTATACTCATATATTTGCCCCGACAAACACAAAACGTTTTTAAAAAGTTTTATAAACGTTTTATTTGTAACCTTATAACGTTATCACGTAAAGTTTTACAAACGTTTTAAAAACGTTGTAAAAACGTTATTTTGACTGCTAAATTTGTACCTAAAATCTTAACTAAATTTCTACAAACGTTGTAAAGACGTTGTTCAAACGTTGTAAATACGTTACTATTATACAAACATGAGGTATCGAGAATATAAAAACGTTTTCAAAACATCTTTTAAACATTATTTTGGCCGCGAAATTTATCCCAAAAAGCATAAACGTTATGAAAACGTCTTAAAATCGTTTCATGCACATTACATTATTAACATTTTAATGATTAAGAAAGGTCATTTAAAATATTATATTACATTATATTATATTATAATCGTTTTTATATTAATGTTCGCACGCCTTACAATTTTTCGCAATTAAATTACACTTAAAAAAATTTTTCCTGCACTGGGATTCGAACCGACAATCTTTGGGGTACGACGCATAAACCTTAACCACTACACTACGCAACGCTTGCGACCCTAAATTTTTATTTCGCTGATAAAGTAGGTTTAAATGTTAAATATTTACTTGAGAATTCTTTCAATAATTCTCTGGTATGTGTACGTTTTACGTATAATATAATTATATATTCCTATAACGTTTGTATTTTAGTGCGTATATATGCTGTAAAATCGATAATAATTATTGTAAAACTTGATTATTTTTTAAAGGTATCATTACCCCAAAGATTGTCGGTTCGAATCCCAGTGTAGGAAAAATTTTTTTAATTGTAATTTAATTGCGAAAAATTGTGAGGCGTGCGAACATTAATATAAAAGCGACTCTATAATATAATATAATATAATATAATATTTTAAATGACCTTTTTTAATCTTTAAAATGTTAATAATGTAATCTGTATGAAACGATTTTAAGACGTTTTTATAACGTTTCTGCTTTTTGGAAAAAATTTGCGGCCAAAATAACGTTTAAAAGACGTTTTGAAAAAGTTTTGAAAACGCTTTGAAAATGTTTCTATATTCTCGATACCTCTTGTTTGTATAATAGTAACGTATTTACAACGTTTGAACAACGTCTTTACAACGTTTGTAGAAATTTAGTTAACCTTTTAGGTACAAATTTAGCGGCCAAAATAACGTTTTTACAACGTTTTTAAAACGTTTGTAAAACTTTACGTGATAACGTTATAAGGTTACAAATAAAACATTTATAAAACGTTTTAAAAACGTTTCATGTTTGTCGGGTAGTGATATGAAAATTTCACCTAAGAGAATACCATCTACAAGTATACAAAGTGAAAAAAGTCAGAAATACAGGTTTCCGAAGCCCGAAGTATTACAAATGTCTGGTTTAAAAAAAAAAAATAACTCGGAGAAAAATGAAGAAAATGAGCAAAGTAGTTTTAGTGGAGGATTTATATATTAAAGGAGTTTTGGCAGCATTAGATAAGAGTTCATCTAAGTTAAGTCAAAGTTCAAACAGTTCAGTAGAAAAATATCGTAAAATAAATTTAAGGTCACCATAATGTTCAAGATTTAAAAGGCGAATATAAAAAGCTATACCTGAGAGAAACAAGGAAAGGAAACATCAGAATCAAGAAAGAGAAAACTTATTGAATGAATATCGAGTCAATAAAATTAATTTGAAATGGAATTTACCGGAAGTAGTTTCCAAAAACAGCAATGCTTCAAGTATAAGTAAAAATTTTGAAATATCCACAAATGAAAATGATGAATAAATGTCATATTCTGATTCAGATACTACTGTGGAGGAAGTTGTAGAAAAAGTAAGATATAACAGTCCAAAAAACTCTAAGGATAATAGTCTGAAAAAAAATCTAGTAAAAGTTTAAAGACTAATTTAAAACGTCACTTATCAGAAAAGCTTTCCAAAAAAAAGACGTATCAAGTACAGTAAAAATTTGGAAGTACCCATAAGTGAGAATGATGAAGAAATGTCACTTTCTGATTCAGATACTTCTGTCAATAAAGTTGTAAAAAAAGTTAGGTATAAACGTCCAAAAAATGTTGAGATTCGTGGCCTACTGAAAAAATCTAGTAAAAGCTGAAAATCTAAAACTAGTCCTGTGAAAACTCATACAATTCCTGTTAAGAATAATAGAAGTAGAGTTTTAGATTCACCTGAGCTCAGTCCGTTAAAGAGTTTTGACAGTCCAGAAAAAGATAATGTAAATACAAGGAGAAAAAAAAACTTCCAATAATTAGAATAATGATAAATTTATTAACTTTCTTGATGTAGCAGGAATCACTTTGTACTCTGGTGAGACCTTACATTCTGCAAGTATTTTATTCATTTAAAATAATTAGACTTGAAATTAATATTTTTTTCTATAAATGCATAAAAAATTTTAGGTGCTAATGCAATAGAAACTGCACAGAAAATGAAGACACTATTGAATGAAGAAAATTTTGAGATTGATGAAATCATAAAGTCTTGGAATAATTATATTCGCGCGCGCCCGTGACGAAAACTTTTTCGTTTACCAAACTGCGCATATATCTATGATACGATAAAAATGTGCATTTCTGTATAATAGAAAAATTAATATTATTATATATTGTAACGCGGCAAATCGCGTGAGCCGGGATTCCGGTAACTCCTGGTCGAACACGGTAAAACAGGGGAAGAAATCATAAATTTCCCAAATTTACGGAGAATTATTCCGGCACTGCATCACGGAACGAAATTACGGAAAATTCCGTAATTCCGGCTCAGGCGACTCCCGATGACGCGATACTGAATATGAAATCAATTATTCAACTCGAATCCGCGAGAATTTAATATTTTTAACAGGGCGCCAGACAAGATGTCCCTCGCGTGATTCGATGATGACATGAACTCTCCTCGGCTGCTCAGCTAAGACCCTCTCCAGAGGGGATTCCGTCGAGGAAGCGTCTCGGGTAGGCGCTCCCGGCGTCGAATTATCTGAAAACCGCGAAAACTGCGTGCACGTGGCACGGCGCAACTATTCGGCGCAACGACACAAAGAAATCGGGAACAAACACAAATAAATAAGTTCAGCAATACACGGCGATTAAGAAATTCACATGAGCATAATTTATTTAAACACTCCTTTGTCTGTGGTACAATGCTGCTCGCTCGATAATGATAATGGTGGGTTGGCGATACCACTCACGGCGCACCTCTTCCTCTCGCTCGCCCCTCGCTCTAGCTCGCGCAACAATAAGCTCAATACGGACTCAGTATAACCCTCCCACGTCTCAGGAGCCCGCGTGGCACTCCTCGCTGATCAATTAATTAAGACCGTCCCGCATCTCCATTTTCTCGGACCAACATGGCCACCGCCGTTCGACTCCCGACTCGAACCTCTCGCTCGCCACGACAATACCCGCCACTACTCCCAACTACTTCGCAACTCACGGCAAATCACGCGTAATTCCACCCAACACTACTCGCGATCCCTATAGCTCTTATTCCGGCATTCTCTCTCGACGCACTCGTCACCGAACTTCGCGAACACCGCGCATTACCACCTACCTCGTGGCATCAATCGAAGCTTGGTAGCCGGCAGGCTGGATCCACTTACACGGGAAAACGTCTGTCGTCCTTCCTTACTATCTACTCGCTTGCTTCCCTATTATCTAGGCCCCGAAATGGCGCTACTCCTCGAACTCCTCTCTCCTCTGGCAACGTGGTAATAAAATGGCGAGTCTCGTGGCAAAATATCGTACGGCACGTCTGTCTCGGATAATGGCAAAGCAACGAGTGACGCCTTCTTCACCGTTTTTCAGCTTCCGTCTTCTTCTCCAACTCGACCTGTCGTGCTATCTTTCTCGCTCCTGTGCCGTTCTTATCTTCTGTCTCGTTCTGATCCTGGTCGTGGCGCCGATCCATTCGCGCTTACTGGCACTCCTCGATATTGATTCGTTCATGGATTTCTTCCTCGGTTCCTTCGTGGCCCATCCTCCAATCGTTCGTACCTAATATATTCAGGTCGACGCTAATTGGTGGCCGACCTGAGTTCCGTCGCTGACACTAGCTCCCTCCACCGGCGTGCGCAATTCGAAACTAACAATTACTGTGCCCGAAATACTCAAATATACCACCCTAGGCTATTTTCGGAAAGTCCCTAGGCACATAGCACTAGGGGGTTTCACGCGCATGGGTTCGGCGTACGGCGCCGTTATTACCGCGTCAGATACCGTCACTCGCCGTATTTCCCGAAAGTCCCGTTCGCTCATGTCTGTCTCGCGCCTATCTCTCTCGCTCTCATCGTCGCTCGCTGTCTCTCTCACTCTCACGCTCCGTGAGCCCGCTTCACCGCGTACTCTGGCTGGGCACTATCGTCGCTGCTCGCGCCCTGGTGAGTCTGTGTAGTGGTGCGATTTCCCATGCTTTCGCATAGCATAGAGTTTGTGTTGTTTTATTTATTTAATTCTTTTTAATGGCAGTGGTGGCGAGCATCGTCGTCGCGGACTCGTTGCCCTGGCAGTGAACATAACCCCTAACGGCGCCGGGAAAGGAAAAAGACGGAGTCGAGTTTGTGTTGTTTAATTTATTTAATTCTTTTTAATTCTTGGGAGGCCAAATCATCCTCACAATATATAGAAGTGAAAGAATGTACTATATTAATTAATTTTAAACATGTGGGGTCGAAAAGCAATTACCAGTTTCAATCAACGATACAACTATAACATGTTTGGTCGTGTGGGCTAAGGCGTATGCCAATACTTTTAACTTTTTGCCAGGACTCCAGTTCGAATCTCGACCGTGTCAATTTTTTTTTATACTTCAGAACATTTGTTGCCGGACAATTAAATAAATATTATTATTTAGAAGGCATTTAAGAACACATATAGAAATCTTTTTTGCAAAAAAAAGTGAAAAAGTACTTAAATAATACCTATCATCATACCTTTCCTATTTAAAAAAAATTTGTGAAACGCATATTTTCCTACACTTATTCAAGTATATTTTCTTAAAATGTATAGTTTATAATTTCGTTTTTTAAAAACTGTAGAAATTATACGCTGAATGCAAATCAAATTAAATGATGAATAATTTATATTACCTACTTTGTTTATTTAAATGTATTATTATTATTTAATAATTAGCATTACATCGTAATTGTATTTTTGAATACAAAGCAATATATATATGTGCACAAGATTTTTAGAACGACAATCATCAGAACGAGTTAGAAATGTTACTGGAAACTATTTTCGGTCGTAATATTTTAATACTCAATGTATCTTAAATGTTTTAATAAAATATTACAACTGAAATAATACTTCAGTTTTTCAATTTTTCGTTTAGTTAAATATAAAATATGATAATAGGAGAACCTTTTTTGACATCATAATACTTTATGACAATTAGACAAACAATTTTATTTTAAAAGCTCAATTTGAGAACCACGAGTTTTATTTAGAGAGTAAAAACCTTTATAATTTATTAAATTAATGTTTTATGTTGATGCTTAATCAATATATGATAATCAGAAAATCTTTTTGCTTGTTAAAATACTATACTGGAGGCATGTACTGGACTTCAGCTAAAATACTTTATTCGACAGCATATGATAAAGTCCAATATGCTTATTTATTTATTTTTTAATCTAATCCCATTACTTTCTTAATAAGCAAAAATAATTCATTTTGAATCCTTTTTAACAATAAGTTTTCAAAAAGTATTTGAATAGAAATCATGAATATATAAGCCGTTTGCAAATGTTCCCTTAGTAACATTTCACAAACTATCCTTTGTTTATTTAATTTTCTATAAAATATAATTATAAATTTTTTTAACAAACATTAATATCAGCGTATTACAATTCAAAGAGAATTAGTAAAGTATTCTTTTTTTGAAAAATTATAAATGAATAATTTAAAAAGTTATGCTGTATGCACTTACTAAAGTATTTTATAATAATTGTTTTATTGCATTGTTAAGTGTAATTATAATTTTTTTAATAAACAATACGCTGTAATTTAATACGCTGATTTATTGGAATACGCTGATATTTACACTGAGAAAAATGTTATAATAAATTTTATTATAACCTTAGCAGAAATTACTATAATACATAGCAGCGGTGAGACATACTTTCAACGTTATAAAAATTACTATGTTACATAGTAAATTTTAAATTTTATTCAACTGGATAAATTTAATGCTTGAGAGTCACATAAAAGAATTTCGTTATACTGTCTTATATATACTTTTAAATATACAAGTTTCAACACACACTTAATGGTAAACAAATGTATTTCGGTACGCACTTTTTTTTAATGTCAACGGTATATTATTTTTACTTATTACGGCCTAACAACATATATTATATAACTCACATATAAAATCACATTAACGCTTTAATTATACTTAATAAACACAATACAAAACGCTTTTCATATGGAAATATTCGCATGCTCAGTATTCATCAAATCGTTCTTATATACTAATCGACCACGAATCTTGACACTTGCGTGGAGCAAAATTAATAGACTGGCCACGTACACGTGGACGAATGAACTAGCCGCTTTCGCGATGTTTGGAGGAACGAGACGTCAAATTGAAAAGTAAGGTTAGGAAATATTTTCGTGAAGAATACTTTTGACTGCGCTTAATGTGCTAGTACATAATTCTTTAACAATAAAATATCTCCTCAAATATTGTCATTATGTACTGTGACACGGGTTTCGTGTCCCAAGGTTAGGGAAAGGGATCCTCGGCCACCAGAGTCCAGGGTCCCACCTAAAACACCGGAGTCATTCATAAATAAGAGTAAAATCAAATAAATAAAAACAAAGATAGTAGTATAGGGAAAGTGAGGTTAGGATGACGAAATGCAAGAGAGAGAGAGACAGCAGCAAAACAAAGTCATGTGCAATGTGAGTGGATGCAGCGATGCACCCACCCACACTGCACTGCTGCAGATAAGATTAGGGATAGGGAATGAAGGAGCCGATACTATTTACCCGACCGCGAGTCCTCGCGAGCAACCTGCAGCGACGTCAAGAGAAAGGTGCATGAACACCTGTTAACGACGACCGAACTTTTTTTCTTCGAGGGCCCTCCTGCAGCGACACACGTGCGGCACACACACACGTACACCCGATGCACCGCGATCCATGCAAATATGCACGCCGACCCAGGAAGGAGGCCAGGAGGTGAGGTCTTCCCGACGACCAGCGACAAGAACACGGTGGGATGCCGCCCCGGCACGTACTTCTGCCGCTACGACTAGAAGAAGCCAGGAGGCGGCGCACACACACACGCACGAGACTGGTGCCGGCACCGGGCGCAAGAGGCGCCGAACCGCGACGACGACGATGACGAGGGTGCCGCCACCCACTCGCACTTAACCCAGTGACAGACGACCGGGGAAACACTCACGAGACCTCGACACCGGCTACGAGGCGACACAGCAGCGACGAGAAGCAACAACGACCGACAAACGCGACGATACCAAGCTGGCGGCCATTTGCAATGCCGCCAGTAGAGTGAGAGAGACAAACGATCGGTGCGAATAAAGAATCGCCGATAGCGCGTTAGGGAGCGCCCACACTGCCGCGCACACGAAACCCCGAGTTCCCAAGTGGACCGTGCACATGCTCCCGAGGGCTTTCGGGAATATTATCGGGAAAGTGAATATATAATAATTGCGCGACGGAATTCGAATGGCGCGCGCGATGATTCGACCCCGATAAGGGGCTAGGTCGGTCATGGGAGCCAATCAGCGACGAGGGACCAGTTAATCAGTCGAGAAGTGAGGGAAACTGACTCTAGGTTTCCCCAAAAGGAATAAATAAGTCAAATTTCGGACTACGCGACTCGACTTTGGACCTGACAACGGTATTTAGAGCGACAAGGACAGACTGCGATATACAACGAGTGAGACGGAGAAAAAAGAATCGGAGAGGACGGATGCGCCTACCGAGCTTCCGAAAAGAAGACACTTGCCGTTTAGCTAGTGAGTAGAGCGCACGCGTTTTTAGCCAGCACCATCGCACTAGCCATCCACCATAGAAATTTCCAGAGTGACAAATATACCAGCGACGAGGACCCTGCTGGGAAGATTAGCGACACCGACATTGCACAGCGACGAGGGTATCGTACCGTGGAGTGAGAGGAAGGATAAGAGAGAGAATTTAGGAAGCAGTTCGGTACTTGTTGCCACGGTGAGTGGGCCAGACGCCATTACTTACGGTTGTCAAGCAACCTGGTCTGAGGTGAGTTGCAAATTTGTACTCAGTGCGCGATCGGTGGAAGGTGCCCGCGATTTGTGATTAACTAATAGCGACGGACGAAACGTTTGGTGTGTGTGAGTAGCGACGGGAGCACGGCCTTTTTCTTTTCGGATGATATTAATTAAATTACTCGCGACTTAACCAATTGGCGACGACGCGGGTTGCGAAGCGAGTCTCGTGGCTTGATCGGGAGAGCGACACAGATACTAGCGACGGACGCTAGGTAGTATGTAAATTGTTAGGAAATAAATTCACGTATTTTATTATTGCAAATCCCAGAATATTTTATTGAGTTTCCCCCCTGCCTTTCTTTTCCGTTACCCATTGAAAGCGAATAGCGGTACCTTGACGCGCTATTTCCGAATCAGCGACGGCAGGAAGGACGAGACGCAGTGCAGCAGAGTAATCGAGCGACAGGCGCAACCGAGACTCGTGAGTTTCCACGAGGTGCTCAATCTCCTCTGGGGAGAGTCTCAAAATTATATTTGTTTGTGGTTAGTGGTAGTTAGCCGGGTGACGCAGGTATTCGTCGCCTGACACGACTGTGTCTGGCGCCTAAGATAAATCATAGGCGACGAGCGTGACCGATCTCCTAGTGGACGGCAGGAAACCTCGTCAGAAATTAGCAGGGTAATATATGAATGTATTGGTAGGGATTTTCAGGTAGGACTCTGGACCCTGACGAGTGCCGTATCACAGTACTTTTTTGCAATCTATCGTAACAGCGAAACAAAAACATCGATATGCAAACAACGCGTGTTCAGTGATTTTTTTTTGCGCGATCAGAGGATCCTAGCCTAACCAAATGTCAAAATAGAAAATACTTTTTACTATGTTGTGTACTAAAACTTCTTACGTTGAGATGGTTATTTTTAAAAATGACACTTTTTGATACGTTTGTAATAATTTTTACTATGTTACATAATAAAAATTATATTGTGCTCAAATAAAAATTGATAAAATTTGTATTAAATATTATTTGAAGTAATTTTTGATATGTAATATAGTAATTTTTATCATCTACTGTAATAACTTTTATTGAAAATAATTAGCAGTTACAAAAATTATAAAGAACGTGTTAATAATTGATACGTTTGTAATAAAAATCGCTATAAAGAAAGTAAGTCTCACCATTACTAAACATTATAGTAATTTTTCTATAACTTATAATAAATCTTAGTGTAACATTTTTCTCAGTGTAGTAAGTGCGCGCAGCATAACTTTTTAAATTATTCAATTGTAATTTTTCAAAAAAAGAATACTTACTAATTCTTTTTGAATTGTAATACACTGATATTTATGCTGCAGGGCAGAATTCTTGTAGGTTACTTTTTCACAGCTTTAACTATAATGGATTCCATAAAAGAACTCTTTTAGCTTCTCTTATGCGCGTACATAAACCGCAACTTTTCAAATTTATTCACTTCTCATTTTTTCAAAAAAAGGATAGTTTGCGAACTGTTACTAAGGGAACATTTGCAGATGGCTTAAATTTCATGATTTCTATTCAAATAGTTGTACTAAATATTATTAACTAAATATTATTATCTATAATTCTTTTAAATAATAAGAAATAATCGAGGAACTTTTTCGATGAATTGTTAAACTTTTTCTTCATTATTCTTTTAAATTCTGTCATGTGCAATTTTTTACGCATAATATAATTGTATATATAATATAATTGTAATATATGCGTATCCCGTTTGAATTCTAATACGTATCGATTATGATTATGATGAAATTGGTGAACCATTATTATGTTTTATATGTTCTATTAAATTATACAAAATAAACATGTATACCCTCGAAGAAAATTTATATATAAACTAACTTAACATCGGTGGGGTCTATGATTGAGCGAAAACGAGTTTCAGCCACCTTTGAAAAAATGAAGATATTGGTTGTATGAGTAAATTTGCTATGCAATAATTTATAAGTATTTGCAGGGCACTGGTAATATTATAACTATCATTCTAATTAATTTGATTCATCCCCACCATTAAGGTGATAGTGTACTCATGGTTGAAATTATTTGTTTATAAAATTAATAATTGTTTAACAGGCCAGCAAAAGGTTCAATATCATTAAGAATAATACATTTTTATATAAAACATTATAAATGTAGCAGAATAAATTAATTAGAATATTAAACAATTTTTTATTTGTATAATTAATGTTAATGAGTTTTTTTAACATAAACAATTAATTTAATATAACATGTATAAAAATTTAAGATAACCATAAAATTAAGTGAAATAATAATTATAATGTAAGGGGAAAAAAATGACATGGTCAAGATTCGAACCAGGACCCTGCAAAAACTTAAAAGTAATAAGGTAACGCTTTAGCCCACACGACCAACCAATGATTACTTCACAATTTCATTGAAATTCGCATTCGTTTATTGACGCCGCAGGCGTAAAATAAGTTCAAATATATATGTTTTCTTCGAGATATTATAATTGGTGTACGTGTATTTTGTATATTTTATTGGTACATAGGTACAAAAAGTAATCACGTTTTACCATAATAGTAATTGATTTTACAGCGTAATACATATATTAGAATGTGATACGCATAATATATAATTATATTATACGTAAAAACGAGCATAAAAGCGAGTGAATAACAGAACTATTGAAAGAAGTATCAATAAAAAATAAAGATAATAGTTAAAGAAAAAATTTTAACAAAATATTTAATCGAGCGTTAAAGCTTAATTAATTAGAGCAGTGAAGCTTGGAAGCATATATATATATATATATTTTTAAGTACTTTTCTACTACAGAAAATATTCGTTATGAATACTTATTTATTTACTTAAAACTATATATAACAGTGAATTTTAATGGGGAAAAAATAAAAAAATAATTTATATACATAAATCACCCAGACAAAAATCACACGCCTCACGCCATTTCCTCTCCGTATATCGTTCTCCTCCGTTCTCCTCCGCGCCTCGATACGCACGTTTCCCCTTACCGCCTTTAGGCGGACATTTTTGCCCCCTCCGCAAGCCGTTTCAGAAAGTGCGCCTAGTTTGAGCTCTGGTCGCGAGGGGCGACCCGGTCGATGTTGGCTCGCCTTTTTAACATTGCATCGGCGATCTCCCTATTCATATCTGGCAATATCACTCACAAGAATATTACTAAACGTTCCTCAAATCCAAACCCCAATTTACAACAGCTTTTTTCAGAAACTCACACATGCTGTCATTGCAACGTAAGATATTCGTCTTTCAATTACAGTAACAAATGATATTAACAGAAATATTTAATTTCTTTATTGTATGTTCTCAGTGACTCTTCTGATCAGCGTTACCAAAAATGGCAGCGCCGGAGAGGGAAATTTAAAATAAGTAAAAAAACACGAAAAAAAGTAGTAAGAAAAAAATATTTTTATACATTGATAATTTCAAATAAATTAAAAGCAACAAAGTTACTATGCCAGAATTAATTGTTTGTAATTATTTAATGGTTTAATAGAATTTCAGTAATCGGGCGATGCCACTCGCTGCCACGTTAAATTTTGACTTATTTTCACTTAATCAGAGTAAAATAGCGTTCAGTAAAATTATAAAATAATTAAACTTTAATTTGAAAGTGAAATAACAATGATTATTGTTAAAAAAGTGATTTATAAAAGTAATTGTTGTACAGCCAATCTGCATTACCCCGTGCGCGGACGCGAGTTGTTTTTATAGGCAACTCTTCACAAGTTCATCTGTTTAACCATCCAATTCGCGCGCGGGCTCACGCCGCGTGTTGCCTCATAATATTTATATTTTGTATTATCCAAATTTACTTTTGAAAATAAATTAGCAGTACTCTAAATCTCTATTATTTTATTTTATCTAATATATTTTTTGTATGAAATAAAATTTAAAGTCTGTTCATTGAGTATATTCTTATTAATAATTTTTATGATTTTAAATATCCGTAAATCTACTTATTATTAATTATATAAATTACTATAAGTTATGTGTTATAATTCCTTTGCCTTATCAAAAATTCGATTTTTCTAAATATAATGTCCTCAAATTATTTATTCAAGTAATATTTTATATATTTAATATATAATCCTATATAACAATAAGGCGTAATATATTGTGTAATGTATTAATAATTATGAATGAGCAAACTATATATATATATACATACATATATTTAAACTAATTTTACGTCGTTCAAGTCGAAAAGTGAGTACCAGTTTTAGTCGGTACAGATGCTGTAATTACGAATTGATCGTGTGGACTAAGGCGTTGTACTTTTACGACTGTAACTTTTTGCGGCCAGGGTTCGGGTTCGAATCTCGACAAAGTCAATTTTTTTTTTCTTTAAATTTTTAATTTCGTCAAGAATACCATATTTATTTATATTTAACATTAGATCAGCAGTAGAATAAATTAATTCAAATAGTAAAAAAGTATGTATTGGTGTACTTAATCCCTTTTTTAACATAAAAAATTATTTAATAGATTTGTAAGAATTTACACATTGCAGTTTATACTTAGCTATAAACAATGTCCAAAGAATACATTATTATATACAAAATAAATGAATTAAATACTAAGCCTTTGTTATACACCCGAGTTTATAACTAAAAATAAACCTCCGTCGAAAAATGTCTCATTTTTAAATTATTGTAATTGGGTAACTGAAGAAACTATGTATTTTATTCTTATATATAATTCTACCTTTTGCAAATAGGACTCTTGAGCATAAGTTTTTTTTCTCTCGAGTTGAACATTTAAAGTCACAAAATAGTCCTCTGATTTTCATATTTTATATTCAATTACATACAATATAAATGAATTAACGTGATGCTTGCAAGATAGGAATTTTTTCCGCGAAAAATATTCTTAAATAAATGACTATTATAAAAAAATAATAAATTAAAAATGGACATTTTTCGACGGAGGATTATTTTTAGTTATAAACTAGAGTGTATAAGAAAGGCTTAGTATTTAATTCATTTATTTTGTATATAATAATTTATTCTCTGCACATTGTTTATAGCTAAATATAAACTGCAATGTGTAAATTCTTACAAATCTATTAAATAATTTTTTATGTTAAAAAAGTGATTAAGTGCACCAATACATACTTTTTTACTATTTGAATTCATTTATTCTACTGCAGATCTAATGTTAAATATAAAGAAATATGGCTTTCCAGACGAAATTAAAAAATTTAAAGAAAAAAAAAATTGACTTTGTCGAGATTCGAACCCGAACCCTGGCCGCAAAAAGTTACAGTCGTATAAAATACAACGCCTTTAATTACGGCAGCTATATGGACTAAAACTGGTACTCGCTTTTCGACTTGAAGGACGTAAAATTAGTTTAAATATATATGTATATATATATATATATATATATAGTTTGCTAATTCATAATTATTAATAAATTACACAATATATTACGCCTTATTGTTATATAGGATTATATATTATATATATAATATTACTTGAATAAATAATTTGAGGACATTATATTTAGAAAAATCGAATTCTTGATAAGGCAAAGGAATTATAACACATAACTTATAGTAATTTATATAATTAATAATAAGTAGATTTACGGATATTTAAAATCA
>UELU01147610.1:1915-33772 GCA_900490025.1 Megastigmus dorsalis
TATCGTTTAACGAAGCTAGTAGTGTAATCCTATGTTGAAAGTATAGATTTTTAATCCTAGAAAACCTCCTAAGTTTTCAGTGCTTTTATAATATAGACCTGCACCAGACATTGGAGTATGACGAGTTGTTGTTACATCCTGAATGTCAATGAACGGAATCGTATTCTGACCAATGTCAGTATCTAAACTAGACGTCGTAAACTCTATATACTCGTTGGATAATGCTTCATCGCTTGGCGGAATAGATTCAGTTGGAACATCGAGATTGTAAAGTGAGAGATTGCCACTATGAAAAATAATAG
The DNA here is from genome assembly GCA_900490025.1 of Megastigmus dorsalis. Lineage (NCBI taxonomy): Eukaryota > Metazoa > Arthropoda > Insecta > Hymenoptera > Megastigmidae > Megastigmus > Megastigmus dorsalis. The sequence goes on from UELU01147610.1 coordinate 2,218, forward strand.
TTATCGATCATACAATGTTTTTAAGATGCAGGTATTGCTCACCTATTATTATTTACCTTCTATTGTGTTCATCAAAATGTGAATAAGTAATTGGTCTCCCTAACAATTTCCCAGTCTTGAAATCAAACCGTTTTGCATAAAATACTAATCCCAAGTCGTTATTGGCCGATTCAGTAAATCCTATGCCTATTAAAACCAGATGCTTATCCAACTCAGACTTATCAGTTAGGTGTACTCGTCTTCCGGAATCCCATTGAATTTTATGAAGACTATGCTCATTCACATCTACACGAAAGCAATTTATTCAGTTGATCAAAATAATTAAAAATAATGTAATTAGATATTGCTAACTACTCTTTTAACTGACACAATAAAATAAAGTTCATGCTACAAAAACAATAATATTTATCAAAGATTAGAAGCTCTTAATGCTATGAATAAAATTTAATACTTTTGTCTGAGATTTCAATGGTCGTTATTGGTCTCCAAGTGGCATTGTTGTTTACTATATTTGCTTCGGGCCCGAGTTTTCCTTCTTGTATTTGAATATAAAGGACATGTTTTTTTTTGACGAATCTGACACCAGTTACAACACTGCGTGAAAAAAACATTTATTAGGAATATTAGTCTAAATTATATTCCGTGGACGAATCTCATTACACTTACTGATCTGGTTTAGCCACCGACGGTATTAAGCTAACAAATTGATCTGAGTCGTAGCGCGATTCTTCGCAAATGCAGTAACTAATAGGCTTAGGTAGTTCGCTGTTGACACTGCACAGAGTTAAATAGTTTATTAAGTTTTACAATATGTCTTAGAATTTTTATCAAAAGTAAATATGTTCTCATTTAATACAATATGTACGCTGAGAAAATAGTGAGGCATCTGCTATGACCTCCGAGTCAGAGAAGCAATGTCACGCGATCAAGTATCTATTCTCCTGTACGAAGTACGGATTTCACCCCATTCCGGGACCTACGCTGTTCCTCTAGAAGGGCAACAGTTGCAGCTGGATGAAATTTTGTACATGAGGAGCAATATATATGTCCCACAATGGGGCAAATGGTACATCGCGGCACTGGAAGAGCAGATTCTGACCCTGAACTTTCTCAGAGTAATAACGTTTAATTAATTATTGTACTGTTATATATATATATGAACCATTTGAAGTATACTTTGAGATATATCTCGTGTGTACAATCATCAGTTATTGAATCAACATATATCGAAATAGATTTTAGTTTATTATCAGGGTTAGACGAATGCAATGAATGTGAGGTTCAACTTAGACCTCGTAGTTCAATGAGAAATAAAAATATTCTTATTTTGTTATCTGTATTCGTACATAATTCAATGATTCGAAAGCTAAAATTGTTTTCATGCTGTATAAAAAAAATTAATGTACTTTATTATAAAATTTAAAAAATGAACAATGAGTGAATTACAATATCTTCTGGTAAAGGTAATATAAAAGATTGTAATACTTACTGTTTTATTCCTTCTCGTGTATTGCTACATTGATAGTCTTTGTTTCCATAGCTTTGAGGATTGTGAGAATAAGCATATTCTGCATATGTATATCTGCGACCGGTCTCTAGTTTCTGGGCAAAACAAACGGTTTAATTAATTGAAAATCCAGAGTTGTAAAATCTTTTAGGTCAAGTTCACAATCAATTTACCACAGTACACATTTTTAAGTAGTTGCTGCGTCGAAAGAGTCCTCTATATAAATCTAGCCGATTACAATCTTTCAATTTGCCTATGCACAGCGGTGTTATGCGGCATGGATCTAGTAACAATAAAATTGGATATATTAATATACCCTAGCAAACACGTACCGGAAGTTTTTTTATAGATTTAAATCAGCTAGCCGAAAGATATCTTTTTAAGAAAAATTTATAAGGAACAAGTGTCATATATGTAAAGAGCATGTAATAGTACCTATAATTCAATTTTCAAGTCTACCTATATTAAAGGAAAAATTTTAGTAATCGGAATACCTGGCCATGTTATGTAAAGGACTCACGTTTTTCATTTTCTGGTAAACATACTTCAGGGTTTGATGGATTTGTGAAGTATCCTCGGAAAAGATTATTGAGTTTAGTATACGTTCTATCTGAAAATAGATGATTCATTCAAAATTTGAGTAAATAGCAGAAATATAATGTATTCTAACCTTCGCCAGGTTCTTCTGAATCACAACGCCAAATATGTCGGGGAGCGGATTTCATTTTCGATTTAACAGCATTTGTTAGCTTAACATCCATTTTATTGACATCATTTATCGCCCTTTGCAAAGGTTTGTCAAGTATACGTTTTAAAATTTTGGTATTACAATTAAGATCTGAAAGTACAAATGACCACTTATACTAATTTTCTTATTAAATAATATTAAACTATATGAGGAATTATAGATTACAGTCGATTATAAATGAAAAAGGCTATACATACTTTCTTCTCCTTTTGTTGATCGGCATCGCCAAAATCCTACAGAATCATGATGTAAAGAATTTTTGTCAAATTCTGAAGAAAATAATTTCAAATATTTTAAATCAATATGATCAGAATGGTGTTTGATGTACTGTATTATTTCTGAAACATATATATGTATACAGATGTTTAGTAATATTATATGAGATTTGTAGCCTAAAAGAGAAATTAACAAAGATGATGTAACAATTATTATGTCAGTATAGTAAACAATCATTTATTCAAATTTTTTTCAAACAGATTTAAGGTAATTATTCATGGACTCTCTAGTGAATCGAGTGTGCAAAGTAAAGATTACGAAATTGCTGTTCGATTTGAATAAATCATGTTTATGAAATTTATTTATAAATTTTAAGGTAGTTTCAATTGATATTAGTACCACAATAACAATGTTTTTATAGAATTAACGTTGCTTGTATGTAGCAATGACGTAGTTATTCATGCACAAATAAGCTTGGCAACGTCGCACGTTTAACTTCGCGATCGAATCGAGCAGCTGACAACTCAAGTCGCATTCGCGCGTACGAACGTATGGTTTTGTATTTTCTGCAATAAATATCTTTTACATTAGTCCGGTTACCCTTATTTTTCAATTATTAGAAAGTACAAATCTTCAACTTTCATACTCTATTTTTACACTATGCACTGATACGCTATTCTTCAGTAACGTGTTTATAATAATGCAATATCTTATAACCCCATTCATGCACCATGCAAAATAAATTATATTTAAGTATCTTTTTCTCGAAAATTAATCTAGCAGCCGGGGTTAAAAAAAATTATTATATTGCTTGAAAGGTAAAGATTCAAGTATATTTTTATGATAATATCCAAACACCAAAGACTTCGATTTTGTGAAGAAATCCTTAAGTTAAATTTAGTACGGAATTTATACCTTGTGAAGCTTACCTATTGGGAATTTCTCTGCAATTTCGATGGCCTGTTTTAACATTAACAAATACTTTACATGAACTAATTTCATCACTGAACCAAATAATTGATAATATTGTTGCCGAGACTGAAGATTAGGTGTCCTTAGCTTGTGCGAAGTATCGCTGTCTACACAAGTGTACTTAAACTTCTGAAAATTCGAAATAAAGTATAATTAAAGTAGTCCAATATAAAGTGTATAACTTCCATTGTTTACAGACTTAAGGGGATGCCGGAGTCGCCTGTTTTACCGACATTAGGTTTTTCAAACTTTTCTCTTGAATAAATTAACCAATTCATTTGAAACTTTTAGAGATGATAGAATGATCATAAATAGAACGCGCTCAGCCCAGAAATTTCCGAAAACTAAAATAATATAGAAGCTAGAGAAGAAAATACCAAATTTTTACTGATTTCAATTCAATCCAAGAGATGGCATGATTCTGACTTTGCAATTATATTTCAAATGAAAAATATTATATATACGCAATTTATTGGTAACTTCAGGGCTGAGCGCGCTTCAATTATGATCATTCTATCATCTCCTAAAATTTCAAGTCGATTGGTTAATTTGTTAAAGAGAAAAGTTTGAAAAACCTTGTGGGTATTTCGATGTAATAAGGGCGGGAAATTTAAATTTTTAGTGACTCCGACGTCCCCTTAAACATCATATTTTTAACCCTTTGCAGCACACATTTTTCTTGTTATTGGTTTCCCTTGAAAATTTGTATACAAGGTTTTTCGAGGTCGCTGATTGCGAATCCGTTGTTAGATTTTAAAAATTCAAGATGACGGATTCAATATGGCCAATCAACGAAATTTTTGAGAATCTCTCAATTTTCATGAAATTTAACAATCTGATAGTGGATTTGAAATCAGCGACCCCGAAAACCTATAGGCACCAATTTTCAGCTGCCATGAATTATAATATTAGAAAAAGTAAGTTTTATGGGGTCAACTTTTTTTGTTATAAATAATATTATTTAAACATTTTGTAGACAATAATGATCTTTTCACATTCTTTAGACTAATACGATGCTAGAAAACAAAGAATTGCTACAAAACCCATTATTTAGCCTTATAAACCCTTAAAAACCAGAGCTGTTATACGTAGGATACCTGTGTTCCGCTGTGCCGCAAAGGGTTAATGCAATTGTACACGAATGAAAGTGATTTAATGCAATATGAAAAGAAAAAATTATTCATCATTTTTGAGTATTAAACGAAAAAATTTATTTGATTTTACAAACTCAAATTGATTTCAATAATGTACATAAAGGATGTTCAAAAATACAGAAATAAAGAAGTTGTAAATTTTTAATAACGAATGACTCACATGAAAAATCCTTCGTAATTCTGATTTAGATATAAACTTAACTTTCTATATTGCGAGCTTTTAAAGTTGTTATAAAGATTATTTATTAGTGAAATCAACTAAGCCATTTAAATATTTGCTTTAAAAATAAAGGTTCAATTTGATCGTTTCAAGTGTAAATTAAAATTTATTCGAATCTTTCTAGAGACTTTACACGCATCATCGTCGACGTTACAAAAAGAGTTACTTTTAAGCCTGCAAACTTTGTCATTTATTGTTTAATAATGTATTACCAGACCCGATTCCTGCTATTTAGAACACCCAGTATAAGAAAACAATTGGTCAGCGATATTATTAAGAAGAATGAAATAAAGATAAGAAAGGTCATTAGTTATTCTGCATCTATAAATACGTATACAACTATTATCTTTTAGTTTTAATAAGTGAAAGTCATTTCAAACAATGTTGAGCAAATGAAAAGCTTAAATTATTTGAATAAGTAAACAAATTAATTATAACTGCTAATTTAAATTAATATTGAATTATTTGTAGTACTGTTCATTTATTTAAATTAGAGTTATATGCATTTTGATATTAATTCTTTATATATTTATCGAAAATATATTTATTTTCTTATTCTAGATCTAAGAATGAAATATTATACTTAAAATTCATTGATATATACTAAAAGGAATACTGAGAAAACGATATCGTAGGTATCAAATTAAATTATTTTAACCATGTTTAAACTTAAGTTTCAACTGATTTTCAAAAAATTTTTTGTATGAAAACTTTTACAATATGGTTTTTTCGGTACAGTTAGCTACTACTTTCAAATAAGTAATAAATTAAGTTGGTCCATGTACAACATTATTTATATTATAACAAAGTATTATAATAAATAAATGAGTATAAAATATTTTTACTAAATATAGTAATTTACTTAATTATTATACGAATTAAATTAAAACGTACCCCATTGTAATATCGAAGTGGAAGTTCGATAAAGCTGTCCTTTCCATTGTGTATAACTAAATTGTACACTTCACTAAGTGATCTATAATAAGATACCTCTCTTTCTGTATTGAACAATACAGTTATAATTAGATCATAAAGTATAGAGTTGTCATATTTTTCGGGTTCCTTGTAGTGAATGACTAAGTCTTTATACGCGTAGTCAATCCGATCAAGTTTGTTTTTCATTTTTTCCGTAATGTCTTTATCATAGTACTGTCCATTAGGGTTAAGATAAATACGATCCCACAGATCTGTACTTGCTAATTCATCCAGTAGCGAAAAATCATTTTTATTTTTCACCTTTGACCATATTGCATCAGTTATTTCTATCACAGTTGAGTTGAGGCTCACCGCATACCTCATATCAGATTTGGAAACGCATAATTGTTCTTGCCAGAAAAGGAGTAGACAAAAAATTACGATCTCGTGGTAGCGTGCCATGTTGATACTGTTAAATCAATTCTGCTGAGCGTTGCTTGATAGGTGTATCAAGAGTTTTCACTTAAAATGGTCCACAGTCAAATCTAAATAATTAAATACTTTTATTTTATTACATTCGCGGTGTACACTAAATAATAACGAGCACAGATAATCGCTTTTAAACAAGAGATATTTCATAACTCAAATTTTTAATTTTCTTGATAATTAGGACCTTAGACTGTACGTTGTAAAACGTTGTAAAACGATAAACTTTTGTGCAGCAGTGTCCTCGTATACTTCGCTACGATTCAACGTGAAATGCGCGAGCCTCTGCATTTGCAGATATATAGGTATAAGAGGTTCGGGATTTCCCGATAACATTAGAAAATAGAGTGGCGCGCGTAAACAGGTTTGATTTTAGTACTCAAATATATAAGGCGTTTAAGATGCAACGTTAGAAAATTTTATAGACACATGCATATATATTGGAAACAATTGTAAATATTGATAGTTTATGTTTTTCGTGCCTTGCTTGAATGTTATACCGATATGGAAAACATATTGCACCATTTTAATGAAATTTCCTGTGAATCATATTCGTTTTATTACTAAATATTTTTATTGAGTTAATTAATTAAAAAATGAACTTTTTCGTGTATTATTATTATTATGGTTGGAATAATATATTATTAACCCTTTCGTACCGGGTGTCCATTTCAATAGACTAATATAATTTTAGTTTATGTAGAATTAAGTGAAATAAAGAGAAATTATAATAATATAGATAAACCTATGAATTAAAATTCAAGTGGATTATTATACATTTCATATAATAATAGGGTTGTGAGTTCACGTTCACTCTATTAAAGCCGAAAAAAAAAATTCAAAACATAAATAGTTATACTTGTATCATAAATCATTTGTAATGAATCGTTTTGAGCATGTTTCATCTTTGGAAAAAAATTCTAATTTGAAAGGGTTAAAACCAAAGAATAATTTTTGCTTTTTCAGATAGTTTCATTCGATTTATGCAATAAATTTTACTTCTCAGTAGACATAATGTACTTTATTTGTTTATTGGATTCTGCGCTGCCTGTCGTGTTTCATAATTCCATTTTGTTATTTGCAATTGTTTCAGAGTAAATTGATGCGAATATTTAAATATAGAAGGTCAATAAATACCTATATATATTATTGACAATACGTACTTTGCAAATCAAATGTAGGTGACGACTTCGTAATAGAATGACATGACACTGATGTTCTTTCTTGATTTTAAAATGTTTAAAAAGTTTTGTGGAAATGTTGGAAGGACTTTTTATACACACTTGTCATTGTGATATGAGAACTAATTTGATACAGAATCGTGGCATTGCACTAATTAGTATATACAGGATGCAAATGGGACTGCAATCAACTTATCTTCAAAAGTATTAAGTGTGTCTGTTCATTGTATTTTTAAGAGTTTTGATAACAGCATTTATGTGTATGATGCAAGTTGTTTTTGACGATTTTAAAAGCAAGTAATTTAAAACAACTTTAATTTTGATTATAAATAGTTTAATATCCGTCACGTTGCAGGTCATAACAGTGGGGCGTAGGAAGCCTATTGGTCAGCCCAAAGGAATTAATTCAGGTGAAACCCGCTCTGGAATGGTCGGATGTATCAAAAGGTTTTAATTTTGATGCCTAGGTCACATTGCGTATATAGGCTTGGGCTTCTAAATCGAACATCTGATACGCAATAACAATGATTGTGACTTTAAATCATGAACTTTTGTAAACTTTCAAGCAAACAAGTATATTATTGTCCTTGATTGTTTATTGTTTCAAATATTACACAGCTCAAACTTAATAGTACGATTTAATTATTAATTGATATCGTAGATATAATAACTATTGCTCGAAATAATATTTACATCGAAATTCAGTTTGTTGATTGTTCACGAGCCAAAGTATTTTACTCATATTTACTCTTTCAAAACATATTGTTTAAAACATTAACAATAAATCATTTTAAATGAATGATAACTTATTATCATTCATTGCAACATGTGCAAGAAACACCTACTTTGTGCACTAGTTGCGTAATGTACTATTATTTAACATTTTAGAAAAGAAAATTTTGCAATTTTTTAAGAATTCTGCAAAATTGCTAATACAGCTAGAATAATTCTATGTGTAGCAAAGTTTCAAAAGATATAGTACATTTAGTACATAATCTGCAGACTGCTGCAGATTTGCTGCTACTGTTGTTCAAAACATTCGCTAAATTTTGAATTATTTTAAGCAAAATACAGTAAAAAAAAAAAATAATTCTTGTCATAATAGTAAAGTAAAGACTAATCTTTGGTTTATTATATATCTGAAAAATAAACGGCAAAAAATATTTAAGGAATTCGAGGTAACTTCTAATAGGTATTCTAAACAATCATAATATCTAACTATTATAAGGAACTCTGCATTTTATGAATTTATTTATTTTTCCTTTTCAGTCACGATGAAAATAAAAGTTAAAATGTATAACAAAAACTAATTTCACGTTTCATTATTTAAACTTATTTTCTCAAATCGTAAGGTGACATCTCATACCTTTATATTTGCAATTGACAAAAGTATCGATGAACATATATATATTCATGCAGTTATTGAAAATATATTTATAATCCCACATGGTCTACTGCTTAAAGTGTCTCTTCCTCCGTCGTTCTCTCAAACTGCGCTCTTATTTTGCTTCCCTATATTACCCAGACTGTACACACGATAAAGACTCGAGTAGAGAGATGGGGTATAGAGAAAAATCTCCATCTCGAAAAACGCACGACTGACAAATCCGTCTTTTGTCGGTGCCTACATACAGACATATTCCATTATGTTTCGTATCACTATATACGCCCAGCCACGCGTGACTTCTCGACAGCTCGTATCCATATATATCGCTGGGAGGGTGAAAGAGAAAGGCGTCGAAAAATTCCCGTAAAAATGCATGCTTGGTGAGACAATGCAAGTGTTATGGAACAAACGCGCTTACCGCGTAAACTTATTGTGATTAGTCAGCTGTTTCGCTATAGTTAGTGGGATGTCTTACTGAACTGATGTTTGCTTGCTACAGTAAAATACGTCATATCATTCTTACACAAGGGTCATTTTGAGGAAGTAAATTCTATTGAAAACTAGAAATAATTTGAGAATACCAGAATTCCTAACTTGTTTTATTACTAGTCTATATATTTATACACTAGTGGATGCGTATTCACATTATAGACCACTATAATGTTGCGCTTATAAAAAGTATCAAGCGCTATTGGAAGGCAATTGATATCGTTTGCGTCTCACTCTAGTATTTCACACATAATGGCTAGTATTTGCCATTTTGCAGGATCTACCGAGTCATAGTCGTTGGCCGTTTACTCTAACCACCTCCAGTATCGCATCGATGTATGTACTATATAAAATGTACAACGCTAAAACAAAATCAATTACAAAGAAAAAGTCGCATAAAACTTTAACGAGTTAGTAAAAATAATAGTCTGTCGAACACAAGAGTTATGACAAAAAACAAAGCAGAATATACATATATATATATCCATTAGGTTCAACGCGCTTGGCAATGGGCCGAAATCAATTTCTGCTGCGGTGGCGCGACACTTAGAGTCCGCGTAATCGTTATATCGGCGAGCTCTCCTTTTCGGAAAATATCAATTTGAGGCAGCCCGAGGCATGCGTCATGCTTTTCGCCTTTTCGCCCAAGCCCATAATGGCCGGCTTTCCATTTTTATTTATATTTACCGCGCCACTCTCTTCTATACCCATCCAGAGACTCTCCGATGCTTTCGAACCCCCGAAAACTCTTCTCAATATACACTAGACCAGCTCTCCGCTGCATTTCTCTCTATCTCGCTATCGACTTGCGCGTTGAGATTTCAAGTCTCGTATAAGTGAGAGAAAGGTTAGCTCTCACTCGTATATGCGAATCCGATACTTTACGACATTTTGTTTCCAATTCTAAGGAAAAGCTAGTATTTGCAGTTTGTCATAGTTCACCAGCTCGTCTGTCTGCAGGATAGTGACGACCTTTATTTGTGGACATTGTAGTATATTGGGGAACTTAAGTCTACTAATTAGTTGCGAAAAACTTACTGTCGATTAGGTTTCGTGAAACGTGTATGAAAGGCATGTCAATAAGTAATTATTTAATTGATAACATAATATTTAATTTTATTTTTCACAAAAATACAAGAGTTTAAAGTATACAAAATATTTTGTTATTTTTATTTTTTGTTATTGTTTAAAATTATTATTAAAAAATATAGAAAAAATAAAAAAATAATAGTGTAAACTCTTAAAACCTTTTTGAAACTGTCATCATCAGACGCGTCTCTGTACGTTAATTTTTTGCAAAGATATGAAATTTCTTATTTTGAGTGTGATTGTTTTATCTTAATGATATGAACTACTTTATTTTGAGCAGCATAATGAGACCCGTATCTCAGCGTTTATTTTTTAGGGCCCTATTTTTTAATTCACCAATACATATTCTATATTGATTTTATGCGTCAGGCTATATCTATATATAATTATACTAAAAAGAATATATACAGATACATATTTTTAGCACGAAGGTAGGTGAATATTTTTAATTCCAGAATCTATTAAGAAGAAAGCTGATAATACACGGGTTTCAGTATTTTTGCACAAATACTAATTGTTGAAAGTTGTTTCAAGAAAATCGAGGATACATCTTGGGTCATCTCCTTGTCAGTTCAATACTTTTATTTGATTTGTTGTACTGATTTTACATATTTTATAAAAAAAATATAAAAAAAACAAACTATTAGATAGTAGTAAACAAATTTCATATAGAATACATTTTATAGGGACTAAACATTTAAAGAAAAACTAAACGCGTATTCCATACAACAGCTGGACCAACAATTTCTCCTATTATTGAGATCAGCGCAGATAAAGAATCCTCTACGTTCCAACACAAGTGTGAAAAACGCGCGAAATCTCCGTCGCACGTGTCAGTCGTCACACGCCTCTCTGCGCGCATAAGAAAAAAGAAATAAAATAAAAAAGGTTGGAGGGAACTGAAAAGAGAGAGAGAGAGAGAGAGAGAGAGAGAGAGAGAGGGAGAGAGGGGAGAGCAGCAGAAGCAAGCTAGTCCGTCTTCTGACCGGAAGTCGTGTATATTCGCGAGGCTACTCTGCCCCCCACAGCCTTCGGTTTTTCAATTTCGCATAATGTCGCAGCGCGGGTTTTGCCAAACTGACCTTGCGATAAGATAGCAGCGCCGAATTTTTACGTATTTCGCGGTGGCGAGGCTGACTCCCATATATACGGTTGAGGCGACCACGGGAAATGCGACGATCTTATCGAAGTTTTCAAAGGAGCTGTTCCAGACCGAGTCCAGGCCGCGACCGCTGTATCTTAATATTTCTCCGCGTAAAGGAGCACCACACATAGTGAGAGAGATCGACTTCTCGACAACGAAAATCCTCTGACTTATGCTCTTCTCCCAGTATATGAATGTTTTTTTGCACAGGCGCTTGGAGTATGTGCGTAAGAGTGAGAGAGAGAGAGAGAGAGAGAGAGAGAGAGAGAGAGGGAGAGAAGCGACTCGAGGAGATGGGGCGACGCACTTTTCAAGAATTGATCTTTGGGGTGCTTGGTACTTTTCTTTTTTTTATACAGAGAATAGTCGATCGAGAGGATGATGAAAAATTCGCTCGCCGTTTAACATTTCTTCGCAATAGAAGATCTTTTACCGTTCTATTCTCTTTCTACTCGCTAACAAATCAAGTGGTGAGAAATTTAGTATATTGCTTCGAAAACTGTTTTGCTGTATCCAAATTGTAGTTACTATATCCATATAATCTCTTTTTGATAATGTAAAAAGTAAAATATATTTTTTGCTGCATAACGTCGAATTCATATTTCTAACTAAATAATCAATTATTTATTACATTTTTTATATTATTTAAATTTGACCTTAAGAAAGTTATAAAATAAATAGAAATCGCTGTCAAAGCTTCTATTTATCCCTGTAATGCAAATTAGATAAATAATTTCTTATCAGTTTCCAATTTCTTATTGCAAAATTTAGCTAAAGAAAATTGTGAAATCATTTTACAAATAGTCAAATATTCTTTTTAGCTTAGTAGTAATCTTAGCAGTTTGTAAGTCATTTTAGTTGTTCTATCATTTTTTTCTCTTTTCAATTTTGTACAATATTCTTTATCTTAAAATGACTATGAACATACTTGGCGGCACTATAATGGTATAATGGATTATATATGAATTACAGTGTTCTGAATCTATCAACAGTATAATAATAATTATGTGAAAATTATCAGAAACTACCGCGAATTTATTTGGTAGAGGCTATAAAATGTGTCGTGGAGTCTACGCTTTGATAGATGCTTTTTAACGACCTTTTTATACAAATTATTAATTAAAAATTTAAATATTAAAGTTCAATCATTCAGTTCAGATAAGGTGTTGTTAACATTAACATATAATGAAAAATGACATTCATCTAAAATCCGCATGAGAATCACCTCATTTTTAAAATAAAATTTTTTACATACAAATTATATTAATTTGGTAAATTTTCAGGATTTTATACAAGAACTTAATTTCTGATTAGTTCTGATAAAACAAAAAAAAAACATACGCAGCCGCAAACATTAATTCTTATACTTTTCATGATTTAAACTATTACGTTGAATTTAATTCATCGTAATACAAAAAAATAGCGAACTGCACATTTTCCTTAAACACTTGAAGATATTATAAGTAAAAACTTTATTAATTATAAAATTCGCACCTTCCAGAATACATATATATATATAGAGAGAGTGGTATATGTATACGAGGACACCATTATGGGGCTTCCTGTACACCTACACATTGAGTTGAATTGAGGTGTGAATTCCACACCTAGACACGAGAAACTACGGAGCGCACTACTTCGACACCATCATCGGCGACCTTGTAAAACTAGACATCGAGTACGACTAAATGACACAACTAGACATTATTATCGGTGACGCTACATATCTAGACAGCTGCCAGAGTATGATATGAAATTAATATACACATCATTTACCAATTGGAAATAAGTAGAAAATATATGTATACACTGATTAATTCAATTTTTTTCGGCATCTTCCAATAGTTAAATTATGTATCTATATATATTATTTGCTGTGTTACCTATATTGTATTATTATTTCTACTTGTAAATATCTTGACATATACTTGTATAGGGAAGAAATTTGTACGTATTTGTATATCTATATATAGCGTCAGCCGAAAATTTAACGAAAGGAATGAGTCACCCAAAAATTTGCATTGGCGATAACCTAAGAACAAAATAATCTTTGGGGATGAAACTTTTTTCAATTGAAGTCGAATTTCAAAATCTATTAGTTTAGCCCCGCAAAACTTCATAAAACCAATGTAAAGCATAAATTAATAGAAATGGTCAAAAATTTTTTGAGGTTAAAATGCAAATTCAAGTATAAAAGGAAGGCATGTCTCCGCTCTGTGGTTCTCATACCTGTCGTCGGGGGCCCTGTCGAGCCACATGATATATTTGCGACGTTTCGGGAGTTTTTATCACTCCCCTCTTCAGGCTTAGCTGAGTTACGATATTTAAAAAATTTTAATGTTACATTTATGTGTTAGAATGGCACCGTCGTGTGAAACAAAGTCTTAAAAAATGCTTTCCTGAGTCCCGCAATCATCATGGAAACTCTATCTGATACCAGTGTTGGGATCGAGGATTTCACAACTGCACTACTTAGACAACTTCAGAGTGTACAATATAAAAGTATATATCTATATATATGAAAGTATACGGAAAGGTTAGGTCATGCAGTTGGTGATCCTCAATGAGTTTCATATATATAGATATATACTTTTATATTGTACACTCTGAAGTTGTCTAAGTGGTGCAGTTGTGAAATCCTCGATCCCAACACTGATCTGATACAAGACCCGGGAACAAACTCTTGTTTTCTAATAATAAACTAATAATATATGTATACAAGCTTTAGCATGTTATTAGTCAAAATTTTAATAAATATATCATTATTTTTATAGCACAGGGATGTACGTGAATAAAAAAAAAAACAAATATGGCCAATAATAGTGATTCATTTCAAGGCAGTTTTCAGCTGTTGAAACACGTATCTCTTTTAAAGGATACAAAGATGTTGTAAGGATTAATAATAAGTGGATTCTGGATTTTACTTATAAAGGTATAAGTATTTAAGGAAAGGACTTCTTCGATTTTTTTCAAACTTTGGGATGTCAATCTACTTTGAATTTCATAAGACCAGTGCCTTTTCATTTATCCGAAAAATTTTTTAGATGTGGCGTCATGTCAAAATTTATATCGTAACAGCGTTATTCCGAAAATGAAAATGCATCTTTTCTTCAAGTACCCGACATTTTGGCCCAAATCACCCTATTTGAATGTTTTTTTTAAATTCGAATTGCTTGGAAACTTTCTGAGATAAATGGGAAAAACAGCTGTTGATAAATGATATAGCGATTTAAACAATTAAATTTTTATTGATAATAAACCCGACCATTTTGTCGATAGATTAGAGCATTCGAGCTATACCGGTTCCCAGACACTTTTTTCGACACACATAAACATGTTTTTTTCAATTTGAAAGCGTGTCGTTATAGTTACTCTGATCTCCAATATTTCAAAGAAAATAATAACTTTCGTGCCTCAATACCAGTTTTATATTAAAGTAAAAGTAAAATATTACTTATATTAAGTTTTAGAAATATCGTATTACAATTTATTGAATGATTATATAAGATCTGAGTTTTCAGTGGTCTTTTATCTATGAAAGCATATTTGTTAAATGAGATTTATAAATATTTTCTAGTACCAAACAATATTAGTTTTGTTGTAATAATATTTTAGAAACTCTAAACAAACAGAGTTGAAAAAGAAATAATGAGCAAAATGTTGCAAATTTATTTAATCTTAATTTGAAAAACAACATTCTATTTGGATAATACCGATCGCCGTTTTATTAAATGATAGTTTTGGAAAAGAAGTCACTTGCATGACAAGATGAGGAAAATGAAAAGATTGATATATACATATATAGATGGATATATTATTTATTCATAATTATTGTTTACTTGAATATAAATGCATAGAACATAAGATTCTTAAAATATACTAAAAATTTGGTGTTTGATACAGCTGTCTGGTCGAATATGTGTAAAGCCAACCAAAAGAGGCTTTATCGGAATAAATATGATCGCCACTCCTAATATCAAGCATACATTTTACAGTAAGATTTGTAATCTGTTTCTTAGCTCCTGCGTAACGCCAAGCAGAACCAACGAGCAGTAATGCAGAAATATACATTCATAGAAACTAATTTTTAACTTAATAATCAATAATAACATTTTGATATAACAGCGACATTCGAAAAAGTAAGACTTCAACATAGCGTTTTTAGGCACGACCGCTACACGGTAGTGCCTTATATTTTCGTCATCGCAAAAAGTGTCAAACCATTTTTGTGAACGAATTTTCTCCATGAATTTTTGACGGATCAGGCTTAAATTTTGGGGATTAACTCATCACATTGTAGAATAGAAACGTTTCTATTTTGGGGCATATCCATCGAAAGGCTTTGAAATGGCAAACCTTTTTAGAATTGCGAGTGTTTTTTAGCTATAGCTTGAAAAAAAAAAAATTTGTGACCGAATTATCTCCATGAATTTTTGACCGATCGGGCTGAAACTTTGGGAATTTATTTATTATATTATAGAATAGAAACGTTTCTATTTTGGGCTATATCCATCGAAAAGCTTCGAAATGACACACCATTTAAGAATTGCAAAAAACGGTTTTTTAACTATAAATTGAAAAAAAATAATTTTTCGTGAAGTATAAATAGACGCAATGCAAGAACAAAAAAAATACATCTATTTTCTATTGAACACTTTTCTCTAAAATCAATTCATTCCAAGATAACAGTGGTAAAACTGTGGGAAATGCTAAAAATGACCTCTTTTTTGGACTTTAACATCGAATATATTAATTTCTCTTAAAAGTGTTAAATATAAAAGTTGTAGAGCACAAAAAGACTCAACTTTTCTCTCTGAAATATTTTTTACTAGAAGCGATTGGTTTCAAAATGACAGTAGAAAAACGGTAAAAAATGCTTAAATTAGCTAAAAATGATCGCTTTTTAGGCTTTAACATTAAAAATATTAATTTTTCATTAAAGTGTTAAATATAAAACTTGTAGAGCGCAAAAAAAATAAAACTTTTTTCTATTTAACATTTTTTATTAGGAGTGATTCGTTTCAAAATAACAGTGGAATGATTTAAATCGCTTAAATATGGTGAAAACCGGACGAGTAATTGTGTTAATTTAAAAAAAAATTGGTAAATATCTCATTAAAATAAATCGTATATTTACTTACATACATACAAATGTACGCATGACAAAGAAGGCTTAAAATTGAATTTTTTCGTTATACAAATCAATTTTGGGCTAAAATATATTATTTTTTTTGTCGGGTTTATTTTACGCAATGATGGAAAAAGTTAACACCAAATACGTAATATATGTATGTATATAAATTAGTGTAACACAACTTCTATATAGTATGCAAGGTTCTGGGATAATTAAGCTTCGGTTCACAATGTGATTTTTTTTAGTGAAATTATTTCTTTAGGAACATTTTTGCATTCTAAAATAAAATATTAACCGCAAATCAAAGCGGGCGCCGCAGGCGAACACATTATGGGTAGAGAGTTGGTAGGGTCTGAATCTTTTTACTATTTATAAAACCAGTCACATCCCAGAAATAAAGTTATCTTTCAAATGAAATTCGTATTAACATGAAACAACCTGAAGTGTGTATACGAACGAGTAGTGCTCGCACCTCCGGTCTTTCCGCAAATGCAAACAACAACGGCGAGCGCGAAGCGCGAGCTGACCGTCGTGCCTTGCTTCGCGAAGCGCCCGATAGCATTCCAGCGCGCAGCGCAGCCACAAGGTCGAGGGGCGCGCTAGTTTATCTTTAATATCTATAACAAAAAAATAACGTACAATAAATTAAGTGGTTTTAAAAGTCTTTTAAACAGTCTTTTTCTAAGTCTTCCACTTTCAAGGAACTCGCTATGCTTTTGCAGATAGGATGCGATGGGTTGTTGAAGCCCATAATATTGTTTATAATTTTCTGAACTTTTTTTCGTTGCTGTTGTTTCAATACTTCATTTTGGAATTTTTCGAGCATCGGAGAGTATACAACCAGATCCTCACACAAAATTGGGGTTAACTTATTAATTGCTGCTACTATATCTTCATTCGCCGCAAAAGTAGACATCTGTTTTTTGTTCGAGAATAATATGTCTAAAGCAGAAAAGTGGTTGTATACCATTATGGACTTGATATTTTCAACTTCATCCCTGCAATGCTCGTAGAATAGCTTCAAGAAGGGCTCAAGAAGTTGTTTGATCAGTTCTCGGTCATTCTGATCAATTACAAAATTCCTATACTCCAGTTGCACTACATGTGCGACGAATGACATTCCGATCATATCTGTCCGTGGCCATGTCGTGGGATAGCCCCTAGCCTTCAATAACACCGAGATCGGACTGTCTCCATATTTATCCTTACACCAGATGTCTGCGCCATTGTCAAAAAGAATATCGCATGTGTCAGGTTCCATTCGGTATCCACATCCTGCAGTAATGTGTAAAGGTGTTCTACCATTGTGGTTTTTAATATTCACATCAACACCCTTATTTAGAACGAATTTTATCACTTCTTTATTTGAATTCTGTACTGCCCGATGCAAAGCACTATTGCCTTTATCATCCTTTACTGTGAAATCACCTCCGTAGTCAGATAAAAGTTTGATGATTTTAATATCGCATTTATCAATAGCGTACAGCAATGGTGTTTCGTCAGACGCACTTCGATCGTTAACGTTCAGTCCGCTTTTCAGAAGGAGATGAACAATATCGCAAGTGCCTTCGGTAATCTTTGAGAGCGCCCCATGCAGAAGAGTAGGATGTATATGTACGGGGGCAATCATTGGGTCAGCACCGGCTTCCAGCAACATCTGCACTAGGGCTACATTCCCGTGGACTACAGCGTTACACAAAGGAGTACTATTCGATTCAGACCGATGATTGATGTCTCTTGTTCGCTCTATGACCGCTGACATAGTTGAAATATCGTTGAGAAAACCAATATCGTTCATTGGTGATGAGCCACTTGAGTTGAGAAAATCCACATTTGCACCATGGTCTAGAAGAAGCTTGAATAGTTCCTCGTCCTCTTGTACTGCTGCCCTAGTTAACAAACTGAGATCACTATCCTCCCGATCCACCTCAGCGCCATTCTGTAGAAGAGTTTCGATAATTTCGATGTCTACAGATATGGAATAAACAGCAAGATCCAATGCTGTTACACCACCATTATTTACACAATTAATGTTGATTCCAGTATGTATCAATAGATCAATGGAGTCATAACACATAATTCCTGTTGATTGCTGCTTTATGGCCAAATACAATGCATTATTTCCATATTCGTCACGTGCATTTACATCAGCTCCATGGCCTAGAAGATGCATTAAATTTTTTGCGTCTTCGTAATCTGCATCGAGGATCGATAACTCCATTTTGCTTAATTTATTAAAATGACTTAAATATTTTGATTTTACTTAACAATTATAGATGGCGATGTAAGGAACAGCAAAATGTATTCAGCAAAATATTTTTGCGGACTGACTATATTCAAAATCGAGATGTAAAGGCGATGATAGCTTGTGAAAAACTGAAACATTTCTGCATTCCATCTCATCCTTTGTACCTTACCCACCCTGATTCACAAGTGAAAATAGACCTTGTGAAGAACGAAGTTAATTTCCTATGTGTTGCGGGAATTGCAGGCAGAGGAATGAAATTGCGCCCATCAGACACTACCTATTCGAAAGTATACAAATGCAAGTATACCTGGTCTGGAAACGCCCCAACGCCGGTTAGTCTAGACGACATTTTTGAGGATTTAGTTTATAGTGGTGCGATTTCTGTACCTACAATAGGCAAGGAAATTAAATTGTCTGCAATATTCTAGGTGACTATGCCCCGATATAATATTGCAGACAATTTACTTCCCTTGCCTATTGTAGGTACAGAAATCGCACCACTATAAACTAAATCCTCAAAAATGTAGTCTAGATTAACCCGCGTCGGGGCGTTTCCAGGCCAGGTATACTTACATTTGTGTACTTTGGAGGTAGTGTCTGATGGGCACCTAGACATATAGACTATAATATAAATTTAATATACACATTTGGCCTGCAAATGGAATTATACATTATGTAATTCTAAATTATTTTTGGCATCTCCCAATAAGTACTTATATTATGCATATGTTATTCTCTTTGCTCTCTAATATTAAAATATGGATATCATCTATATATCTCTATCGACATATATAGCGACGGAAAAGATTTTAGTACGCATTTGTATATCTATATATATCGTCGGAAGAATATTTCTATGTATTTGTATATCTATATATAGCATCGGAAGAAATCGAAATGAAAAGAAATGTGACCATTAAAACATTGCATTCGTGATAATTCAAGAACGGGGCAATCTTTGCAAATGAAACTTTTTCTAAATAAAGTTTATTTTAATAGGTATCTATTAAGCCCTGCAAGATTTCACAAAACCAATGTGATGTATAAATTAATAGAAACGGATACAAAATTTTGGAGGTTCAAAAGTAAAACTAAGTATAATAGGAAGGCTCGCCTGTATCCTGCGGTTTTCATACTTGGCATCGGAGACGTTACCGCGCCGCTTGATATTTAAAAATTGCAAGTTCTTGGAGAAGTAGAATAATTTATCATATGAACAATAACGAAATGAAGTGACTCGCGCCAGAATATGAACAAATTGCGAAAGTCAGGTGAGATTAGTTTTATAGTCCAGGCGTGTATTTTGACCCGCTGAAAACGAATCTGCTAGATGATTGACTGAAAAATGATCGGGTTAATTGTTATTAACAATTTAATTGTTTAAATCGCTATATCATTTTAACGCGTTTTCGTTCTGCGCGCTCACTCTTTTGATTGTATCTTCGACGCTAATTAAAATTTTTAAATAACAATCTTATGTTTAAAATAATAAGTGGTCAAAAGTATGTACTTTATTTGTTTATAAGCTATTTTGGACTATTTAAATTAAGTAAATATCCACAACAATGCATGAATTTACTTGAAAAATTTGCTGCAGAAGTTAAATTCAGTCGAACACTTGACGCTATTTTGCAAATATTTCAATAAAATACCTTTTATCATCTGAAAAAAAGCTCAAATTTGGTTTGCGGGGAATTATACGTTCGGTAATGGGTCAGTTCAGAGAAAATAAGAGTGCAACGCGTATAAGACTGACACACATCTATTTCCCCATCGTGCCACTGTAAATTCAGATAACTTGGCCGCGAGTTCACCATCCCTTTTTTTAAAACCACCAAGCAGCAAAGCCCTATTATATCGCAAGTCAAATGAAATGCACAGCTTTTTTTTCAAAGTCAACCAGCCTATTTTCGCTAAACACACAGCTGTATGCGGCCGCGAATAGAGGGATAAGGGAGATAGAGAGAAGAATAGAAAAAAAATGAGGCGAAACGACGGGTCAGAGAGAGAGAGAGAGAGAGTTAGAGAAATCGGAGCGCGTGCGCCCGCGCGGCCCGCAATTGTAACCGGGGCTATATAGTCCGGGCGCTGAAATAACAATAACGCCATTCAGCGCGGCGGCATTCGACAGTGGGGTCGGAAACAATGAAACAATCAGAGGCCGACGGGGCCAAGCGCGCTCGCGCCTCCGGCTTCGTCCGGAAGTCAACACTGCCGGACAATGAAGCCCCGGCCAGTTCTCTCTCTCTCTCTCTCTGATTCTCGCTCTGACTCTGTTTCTCTATCTCTCTCTATAGCTTTCTCTTCGTCACCACCTCCTAATTAAGCAACTTCGCCTACCGAGTTTAAGGAGGCTTGGAATACCGATGCGAGTCCTGACTTACCGACTCGCCGCGTGTTTTATTCGTTAATTTATATAGATTGAAGCTAATTGACACAGTAAAGATCCATATAAGTATAAAGATATAAAATTTTACATTTCTAGTATGCAAACGATATCCTCATAAGAATCATTAACCTCATCTTTTATAAAATTCGCCCAAATTCTATCGAATGATTAAGAAACAGTGGCCAAATTCAGAAGCGGCTCTTCGATACTACCCATATATAAAAGCATTGTTCGGTATTTATACACAACAGGCTAGGATAAAAAGTTCGCCGGCTGATCGTTTGTTTACTCGTTCTACTGATTTCGGCGGCATTCGTCATCGGAACACCCACGCACACACATGCGCAGGCACGCGCACATCTCCAACCGCGGCAATAACCCAAAAAACATATATATATATGGACTGATTCCAATGCATCGCCTCGATTCCGAGATCAACAAGTGCCGCGGTAAAAAGGTCGCGGCTGAATAGGCTAATCAAGAAGTCTCAGGGTGTGTATATACGCGCGCCAATTCGAATCAACATTTCCCACGATAACGCGCCTGTATATACTGCGGCTATAAAAAGGCAATCGAAGCTCGATACGCTCGCGCGATTAATCAACATTCGTGACCTCGCGTTGCCAATTGGGAAACACACACAAAATTATACAAATATACGCAGGTGCGAGTGTATATCGAACGCTGCTCTCTCTCTCTCCCTCTTCTTTTTTTTTTTTTTTGGTTTTTCATTATTCGAGGCATAATCGGATCCGGGTATATACAGCATATAGAGACGGTGATTTCGGGTTTGTCCTACGGTAACGCGGTTGTCACACCCTCGGCTCGACAATGTGTCTCGCGGCCCACTCTGAATGCCTCATTGTTTCGCAGCGTATATATCCAACGCCCGCTCAAAACTTTCACGCGAAGAGAGAGAGAGAGAGAGAGAGAGAGAGAGAGAAGAGGATGACAAAATATATACGAGGGACGTTAAAGAGGCGAGGAGGTCTGAATGAGGGAGGAAAAGAAATACAGCGGAGAATTTGGAACAAAGATGCGTGTACATGTGATGCTTGATGCATTTAGGTGAGTTGTTAGAATTGTTTGATGATTTCCGTTCGGGGATACACTGTTTTCTTTGCAAATCTGGGAATATGATTATTAAATCATTTCTTTTGGCTACTTTAAGGAAATTCGGTTTTTCGCGATGGTAATTTTCTCCCAACGATATTGTTGTGCTTGTTTAAATGGGGAATAATAATTATGGAATAGTAATATCCTATTTAACTTGGGGTATTGTTGCCATTTAAATGAAACACTTTCACCCCGCAATTATTATTCCCCTTTTAAAGAAGGATACTGATATCTGTGCGAGAGAAACATTAAGTTGCAAGGAATTAAATTTTTAAAACATGGTTTTCAATGATTGTTCCATAAAATTTTCCATATATTTACTTTTATTAATCAATGTATCATTTAAGGATTGAAATGAAAGATCGCAAAAAACTGTAAAAGAAAAGGATTCATAAAAAATAGTAGAAACAATCGAAATAAAAAAGTGTCTGCAGAAGTAAAAGAGAAGGAAGGGATGAAGTTGAGGGGTCGTCGGGAAGGGAGATACTGAAATTGAGAGAAAAGGATACGGGCGTAAGATGATATTAGGGCGGAGCTGAGGTTTTGGAGAGGTGGAAAAAGTGAAGGAGTTCCCTGATCTTGAAATAAGTGGGCGAGACCGAGACAAAGCGAAAGTCAAATATACTTGGCTAGAAAAAAAGGCGGCAACGAATATATCATAGAAATTCTATATAATAAATATTAAATTGTTTAATTAACATTAACTTAATCTCAGTAAACTGTTTTACAATCATTTTTGTCGGATATGAATAGCAAAGTTTCAAAGGTAAATGAGTGAATGCATTTAACCAAAACTCATCCCTTTTCATTTGATTTCTGGGAGTTTATCGGTGACGCACGACTACTTGAAATTATGACATTTGTTCATTGATGATTTACTCGGTAATAGAATCACATGGACAATAAAGCACCATTCACAATGCAGTGTGCTTGCATACATTAATGGAAACTCATAAAAAAGCGTTATATCATTCATCTGCTGCATAACGCGAGTTTTCATTTAATGGAAATTGTCAATTTTTTTAAAGAGAAAACTTTAAAATGAAATAAAAGTCTGTACATATGTACCTATTAATTATAGTGAATAAAACGAATGTTTAACAACCCATTCCTTCTTTTTGTGACAAAATCATTTTCCACCACAAAATAACATTATTTTAATTTAATCCTAAAAACACTGTATAGGTATTTATTGCACTGAATATTTTATGCAATCGTTTAACCAAACCAAAATTCAATCTGCGAGTGAATCAATGTTTTATTTGTAATCCGAACTGCCCAATACATTTTCTAGTTAAAAAAAAAACAAAAAGGGCGCAATAGATTCTATAAAAAAGATAGTAATTCCTTAGTTTGAATCTAAAAGAGTCCCGACAACGTGTCACTTTTGTCCATCTGACGTCTCGGCGTCGTTCCTTTTCGCCCAGTCATAACTTTAACGAACAGCCCTCCGACAAAGGCGCGCGGGGACGTCGCGTGTCCTTCCACCCCTCGAATCACCTTGAAAGAAGAAGAATACGAAGAAGAGAGAGAGAGGAGCGCACAGATAGAGGCGAAAACGGCGTCGGCACTCCATTAGTATGCGCGGAAGTGCTCGCGGCTCGATTGTAGGTGGCATTGTAGCCGAAGAATGTCCTCGTTGCCGTCGTCGTCGTCGTCGTCGTGCCGGACTGCCAGATAAGGATTCGCTGCTGCCGCCGACGTACCCCTCCTCTCTAGCACCGAGTTCCGTAAAATGGAGGTAAAAGGGACAGAGAGTGCGATTATACTTTATGTGCGGCGGCACTGTCTTCTGCTTCTTAGCTCCGCGTGGCACCGACCGATTCAGCGTGAATTTTACAATTTTCAATTTTCATCACTGCTACAGGCAGACAAGCTCCGTCTGTCTGTCTGTCTTTGTAGCTTTTGATGAAGCGCTTCTCGGCGATTTTTCGTCTACAGTATGATTGAAATCGAATTATTTGGTATAATAAAATATGTGTATGTCTTTTAACTGACGTGCGATTTTTTTTTCACACAGAGTTTTAGTAAGTATCCGAATTTCGGTTGTAAAGTCTGCGCTACTATTATAACAAACGCATGGAAATAGAAACAGACTAACACAGCAAGTATAATCTTGATTCTTAAGGCAAAAAATCAATTGCCGTACCCTTCATTAACCAAACTCATCGCAAACTCCTGATATAACCAAAAACTCGCAATTCAGGTGAAGGAAAAAAAGAAGAAGAGAACGATAATAGATAAAAAGCCAGGACGCTGTGAGAGAGAAAAAGAAAGAGTGCCACGGTATCCTCGCTCGAATTTGCCTCCGTCGCAAAGAGAAAAGATTTGCCCTCGCGCAAGAAATGAAGACGCAAGGTGAAAGAATTCTCTCTCTCTCTCTCTTTCTCTCGCGAGCCCTCATACATAGTTATAGGTCTTAAAAAAATGATAGAGAATAAGCGAGCAAGTGAAAAACGAAGAGCCTGCTTGTGTGTATGTGTGTGTGGGAGAGAGAGAAGGAGCTATTCTCCATTCTGGTGTTATCTCGGCACGGAGAAAGCGTGATTGCCTTTATGGGGGAAGAAAGGGTCTTTTGCGGTAGCGATAATGTCCCTCCGTGGCGCGCCGGCAGCGACGCTATCAGAAATAAAACACGGCCCGAGCGTACTATGTACCCTCTCTCTCCCTCTCTCTCTCTCTGCAGAGATGAAGAGGATGTGGTACGAGGGGTAGAGAGAGAGAGAGAGCGTGCAGCTCCTTACTTCTCCCGCGACCCGAGCTTTCGCGCGCACTTGAATCTTCTTATTCTTTGCCTCCTTGGTGCGGCCTTCGACTTTTCTGCACTGTTACAAAATTTTCCATTGTTTTCCTTGCAGTGCTTCGTCGAATTCCAAAATTATTTGTATAAATTACATTGCTTTGGTCTAGGCCGTTATTTTTTTTTTAAGATTATAAGGAACGTCGACTATATTTATTTAGCTGAAACCTTATACTTACTGCAAGGAGAATCCACAACCTACGGGTCACGGATTTGGCTCGAAACTTTATAGAGACATTCTTTGGCGGAAAATATGAGATTTTTGTCAGCGGCGTTAGTTCCAATGGATCTTAGAGGACTGAGGTGAAGCCTATTTAATGAAAATATATAATAAGTCGTGGTTGTTTGTAAAACTTTATTGCAAGGCTAATATACATTGTCGAAAATCTTACAAAAAAAAAGATGACAAAAGTATACATACTTTTGTTATCTATAGATAATAAGGTTTAATTTGCATTTCAGAACGAGATATTGGCACTCATTATTCAAAAGTTATAAGTGATCGAAAATTAAGTTAACTTGGTCGTTACGGCCCATTGTGAGTAAAGCCGTGACATGTATCTCATATAAGTTTCGACGAAGGACTTAATGATCCGTAAAGCGTCGGTCAAATAATCCGTGACTGCAAAATAAAACTAAATAGACTTAAGTGAAAACAATAATTAGATAATAAAATATTTGCTTCTATTTTCTCAAAAAGCTTAACGAACAAGGATGCTAACCCCGGATTCAAAACAATCGCATCGGAGAGCATCGCATCACCGCAGCCAACTCTCAATTAGCCAACTCTGAATCGCTGCACACAGACACGAACTTTCAACAAATAACGACGACGTCTCGATCCATGCAAAAGCAACGATCGTCTTGCAGCTCGCCCACATAACGCGATAGCTGATTAAATCCATCCGCGGAAGGAGCAGCAGCAGCAGCAGCAGCAGCTTCGTATATCGGTTGGCATAATGCGCGAGTAGCGATGTTATCGCTGAAACCGCCAATTAAACTCGTCTATATGTAATTTCGAGCGAGTAGATGTGTATATATATGTGTATGTATAACCACTGAGGGAGAATTAAGCGGCGGAGGGTAAACGGTGCGATGCAGCGGCTTGAATTAATTTCTCGGTATGTTCAGTCGCGCGAGAGCCAAAGTCGCGTGTGACTTTCTTTGTGTTCTCTCTTAGGTATACTAGAGATATATTCCTGTTTGATTCCTCGAGAATCGCAATTATTGTTTAGTGAAAATACGATCAAGCATTTGTATTTGAACGCACGATAATTAAGAAAATAATATTTGGTTTAACTCAACAATTTAACCAAAATAACTATTTTGTAAGATTTCATTTTCTCTTTAAATCGATTATCAATTAATAATGTTATTTTGAATAATCAGAAGTAGAAATTAATTACATTAAAATAAAATTAAGACTATTTAATATAATTTTTAAGATAAATGTAAGTCATTATAATCATTATGAATCATAAATAAAAATCACTTATATTCTTATCTTATAATTAAAAAAAAATAATAGAAAATAACTTATGCTAACTTTTATGGGGGGATAGAATTGGAATAATAAAGACAGAGATATCATTTTGGCTGTGTGTTTCTTTAATGTAATGCATTTTAGTTTAAAATTTATTTACAAATGTCATTTTATATTACAGAGGAACGTCATGAGTGACATTTAACAATAAAATTTCTTCTAGTTTTGTTATTAATACGAATCCATACAGAATTGTGGACTAAGAACCAGCGTGAAACACGCGGTAATGCAACTACACGTTTTTTCATTTCTTATCTTGCGATGATGACGCTAAATTCAACTATGTTATGTTCATTACCGATCTCGCACTCGTCTGAAGATGATTGTGTTTGGAGATCGTTTCGCAAATTTATAAAGAAATTTCTTTTCTTTTCGCCGCCTTAGGTAATGAGTTTCTAGGATTTACGTTATCTTTTGATATAGATAAATTTATATAATTTATACAGTCGTTGAAGTGATATGATCTTCTTTTTACTTGAAATCCTACGATACTTTATTGTAAATCACAGAACTTGGACTACTTTACATTGTCGTTTTTTTTTCATTAATAATTTTTATTTTCCCTTCTTCCACTTTAACTACAGTAAAAATAATATTAGAAATAAGTCAACGTTTCCATTAAAGTTTTAGAAAGTATAAGTAATTTGGCACGAATTCATATACACAATTAAACGCTAAAGTTGATTTTGTTCGTCAACTTTTTACAATAAAAACATTAAACAATTAAACAAATAGCGAAAGCTAAACAAGTGTACAAAACAGCGATAAAAGGAACTTCTATGCTATTCCTTATAAATTACGTGGTCTAAGCCTGTAAAATAATTATAGGAAATTGGCATAATTATATATTGTATGCTAAATCTTGATGCATATAGCCTACACTTACTTTTCGAAAGTGATATTAAAGCATTAGAAATTTCAAGGATGTATCAATAGAAAAATTATAATTTTTGATAATTGCAAGTCGATAATATTTCCAATGCTCGTATATTTTCGAACTACAGACTGCTAATTCTGTAAACTTAAACGGTAACAAGTAGGAACGATGTACGGTTATATAAAAAAAAACTAAGAAATAAAAAATATACTTTTATTGTTCAAAGAAAGACTTTCATTGATATTATATTTGCATTGGGTAAAATCATTCCTGAAACATGTATACCATAATTGTAAACGACAAAAAGGTTTCATATTTGTAATTTTTTTCATTCAGCATAAAAATTACACATTATAGTTTGCACTATCGATTTCATGATTAAAAAAAGGTAAAATGGGATATCATTACTTATAGATTAAAGTAAAAAGCTATACAATAATTGATGTCGGTTATCATTTGTTTCCCTTTTGTATTAAAGAAGTCATATCCAATCATTTGAATTTATCATCGTCGAAATACGAAATATTTGATTAAAAGCCACACGAATAAAAAAAAGAAAGTCTTTCCGGTACACGATTCGAGACACGTTACACATATACATCTCTCGAATCTTCGGGTGTCGCACACGTCTTCCATTCCCCTGTTCGTTTAAATCCGTAATATTTAGCCGGGAGCCGCAATTTTTGTCCGCGTAGCCTATAGACAGTAAACCCGCCATGCAGACTCGCATGTAACGCAGAGCGACACGCGGGGGCGTACAGCGCGCACACACACACACACACGTATAACGCAAACTCGGCGCATCATCGTATCTACGTTAGCATTGAGAGCCTCGCGGGCTTATTTCGCATGGCCGCTCACCAAAGCCGGGGACAGATTTGCAAACTGGCGAAGCTTTTTTTTCCTCCTCTCACAGGACTCTACACGCGAGCTTTCTAATGGGGGAAATAAGTCGGCGGATAGTTTCGCGGCATAATATGTTTTTTCGTTATCTCATCAAAGTTGGACCGTGTGTGTGCTATCTGCGTCCCTTTGTGGGGATTTCGCGCGTGTCTGCGTTATATATCGATTCACTCTTCTTATTTGTGTATACGTGCGCGGCGAAGGACTTTTTCGAGCTCGGATGCACGTTCAGATTTATTTCTTCTCTCTCTCTGTTTTTTTTTTATTAGGGTTCTTTTGACGGGGAAAATGCAATTTTTTCCTCGATAAGCGAGGGAAATGTGCAGATTCATTTTCGTGCTTAATGACCAAAAAATTGTCGCCCCCTCTTCTTTGCGAGATGCGTTCAATTTGCGGCTGGTGGTTCGGTATAGTTCGGTTTGGCCTTCGGTAATTCCTTTGCCTTGAGAGGATGTGTGCGTATGTATGGACGATATAGACTTGGAACGTTACAATTTGGAAAGAGTTGCAACGGATCGCCGAGTGTAATTGATATACTGAATGTGTCGAACAGCGATTTTAGCATATTATACATGGATTTGTCTACTTGGTACAGAAATAGTATAGAGCAAATTAAAATACTTCATTATTGACATTATACTTATAATTAAAAGTTCATAAGTTTGAGATGCAAGGGCCATTATAAAAAATTACAAATTCATGATAACCATTTCGTTGCTAAAAGTGCTTTGTGTGTAGACTTCAATTTACACGAACTATATAAATTATTTTCATCGCAATTCATTATAGGACTTTCTATTGCACTCAACACATTTGTATGATTCTATTTACTTACTTCATCCGCGTTTCAGAGATTGCAGACTATCGACGAATCTTTAAAAAGGAACAAGTATTCAATCAAACCGTCCTCCCACGGATGTTCACACATTTCTATCAATAATTACAATTATATCCACGAATAAAAATTCCTAATCGTGCATTTATGTACAAGATTGCATATCAAGTCCCCGTCATCGACGTTAGAAAACGATAAAAATGAAAAAAAAAAACAAAAAAAAACAACTAATTTGTTGCTTACTGTACGCTCGCAACGGACGAAGGCCTGGCATTAGTTCTGGGCAAGTTCCTGTCGTCCTCGAAGTTCCTCGCGATCGCAGTGCCAGCCGGTGACGTGGAGAGCGTCGTCGAGGTGCTGAGATTGGTGGCGGTCACCTGTGTGGGTATGGGCGAGAGTATGGGCGGTACTTGTACGGCTCCTCGCCACCAATCGGCTGCCGTCGAGCTTGTCCAGCTGGACACCAGGTTCCCCCGGAAGTTGAGATCCGGAAGAACCGGAAGCGGCCTTCATATGACGTGACTTCTTGGCGAACTCGAGGCGCTACCTGCTAGACTCTGTACCGAGAAGTTGCTCAGACTATTGACGCTTCCGGTTGTCTGAGGCTTCGGCGACGAGGAGGAGGTTGCCGGTGGTAGGACCAGACGAGACTTG
Organism: Megastigmus dorsalis; assembly: GCA_900490025.1. Lineage (NCBI taxonomy): Eukaryota > Metazoa > Arthropoda > Insecta > Hymenoptera > Megastigmidae > Megastigmus > Megastigmus dorsalis. The sequence continues at coordinate 32,225 of UELU01147610.1, forward strand.
GACTCGGTTTTTTCCACGATTATCGGGGACGAGGAGGACGTCGTTGAGTAGCGGTCAAGGGACTTCTCGTCGTCTTGGGGTTGATGATGCTGCTGCTGCTGCTGTTGCTGCCGATCGAGGCAGCTCGTCTCGTACGAGTCGTCGCTGAACTTTCGAAAGTCCTTTGAGTCCTTGCTCTCTAAGCTGAAACGGTCGTCTTCCGGTCGAGCTGGACTGGGGAACGGTCGGTCTTCCGGTTTGCCTGGAAATAAACTTGACCTTTTCAAGTCTTTCGTTGGGCTCGGACAACCGCAGTTTACCTGTTAGGCAGAAGAACGTTTTGGATATTCAATTTCTGCAGTGGTTGATTTTGAAACAAATGGCACAAGTTACGAAACAAGGATGTGGGGTGGATGCCAAATTGAACGTCTTTTAAACGCAGTCTCACCTGGAGACAATTGGGCGCGGTGAGTCCAGGCCAGGCCATGCTCTGGTGTCCCGAGTAGAAGCTGCCGCCAGAACCGTAGATCGCTTGGAAAGCTAAATCGGCAGCCAGTTTACCTCCGCTAAAGTCTTCCCCCATCTTCTGCTGGATCGGATAGAGCGGATAGGGAAACGGCGGAAAGAACCTGGGAATCTTGATATCGTCGTGTCCCATCAGCGGGTGGTTCATGCCAGGTGGACCCAGAGGTGGCAGTAGTCCTCGGGATATCGAGCCGAGATGGCCGTGATGATCACCCGGTGGCATCGTCAGTGGCGACAGGGTGAAGCCGAACTTGTTCTCCTTCTTTACCACGGATTTGGGCTTGCGACGCGGACGGTACTTGTAGTCGGGGTGCTCCTTCATGTGCAACGCCCTGGAATGAGAAAGCAGGGCAAAAGCGTGTACCCCAAACCCATTGAGTTTAGATTGAGAGATCGAGGTTCTGACAGATTTCAAATAAAATTAATGTCTAACAATATTCAAGTTTTTTTTTTATAGTACGTCATTAATGAGATTGGGATTGTGATTAGATATTACTTTCAATACAATGATCAATGAAACGCAGGCAAGCGCAGTTTCTTTGATATATTCTAATAAATTTAATAGAATAAAAATCTTTATACGCTGTCAATTGTTCACAAGATTATAATAAAACTTACAATAAAAACCTAATATTTTTCACCAAATAATAACAGATAGCAATAACAGATAGTATTGTGATTTCTGCATTTAACGAGTTATCATCGTTCATTTATATTTCATCATCTCCTGAACGCTGCACCAACAAAGTGTTTTATATCACCAGGACAAACAGCTCGAGCACACACAAAACGCCATAATGGTTTTCACAAAGCAAAAAAAAAGCTTTCCTTTCGTCTTAACATTGTTCCCTTTATACGGCCAAGCCTCACGGCAGATCTCAAATTGTCTCACGGGCGCAAACACAAACTCAACGCCCCAGATAAGAATTCTCTCTCCTTTTTTCTTCTTTTTTTCTTATTTCTGTTTGACTTCACCGGATAAAAAGCGTATCATTCACGCGATGCACCTTCTCCCTTCCCCCAAAGCAAAAAAAAAAAAAAATA
>UELU01147610.1:38004-73853 GCA_900490025.1 Megastigmus dorsalis
TTTTGATTGCATTACTGAAAAATATAGATATGACTATATAGAGACTTCAAAAAGCTCTGTGGAAAAGGTAAATTATAACTTATATTTTAGCCTTCGGATACACGGAAAAAAATCGTAAGCAGAGTTTCATGAACCTTCAAGCAAAATTTACCGAATATCTTGAGCTGAACTCATCAAGCAAGATGTGATTGACGGTTATAGAACATCTACAGAACTAGTTCGGTAAATTTTGCTTGATCAATCGAGTAAAAGAAATTAGGCATACTTTACCCAGCCAATCAAGTAATTATTGCTCGCTTGAATAATAAACTTGAGAAAAATGTTTAATTTTCTGCGTTTTATTTTTTATTTTTAATATAATACATTATATAAGGTAACGATAAGTATAAAATAATCATTTACAAAATGTGCCTTGTATTTTATTTTATTTTATTTTATTTTCTGTCGCTTGCCGCTGTAGTTGTTTACACCGTGTGATATGTACATAGCAACCGACAAGCGTATTTAATACACAGGGTGTACAAATTCGGAAAATATTGAATATAAAATTAGGACTTACAAATTAAATAACTTGAACAGTTAATGTTTACATTTTAGTAAAAGAGAGTGTATTATACACACTCGCGATTGGAAGACGGCAAAGTAACCTTTGCTTGATTATTTAGGCACTTTGTATTTGACTGTTGTGTATTTTCAGTAACATTTGCCCAATAACTTCAATACACTTTGCTTAATTCCTGCTTCAGTGTCATCTGCCGAGCTAAATTAAGTAATGTTTGCTTGCGATTTTTTTCCGTGTAAGCTTTTAAGCAAGTATATGTACATATATTTATGAATTAATCAGCCTACGGGCGCGGCACTTGCATACATTTTTTAATATCTATTTTAAACCCCAATGTGTCCTCGATAAAAGTCTTTAAGGGTTTTTTTTAAAAAAGAAATTAAATCGAACTGTTTGTATTCGAGATATATTGAACTGAAGAAAAGTAAGTGATATTGTTGTAGGTTAAAAAACTACCACACGCCCGTTGGCGGGTTAAACAAGTTTGATTATAACCTGTAGTTTGATACATGTCGACCATGTTTACATAGTCCATCCATACGCGTTTAATTAGCTTTGAAAACTATATAAATCGCTGCACGCTCAGCCTTCATGTATCGCAATCTAACAGAGCCAACTTGTCCTATCCATCTATACATATATAACAAACTCGTCATCAATTCAGTCCAAAAAAAAAAAAAGACAAGCTTCGACGCTCGCACCAATCCCTATGAATACCCTACTAAATAACATCGAAAAAAAAAACTCGCGCGCTATAATACTGGCGTGAAAAAAAGGTTCTCTCTCTCTCTAAAAAAAATAGGGGGTAGAGCACAGCAAAGGGATGATCCGACGATTGGTGAGCGCTCGCGTCCACTCGTACATATATACACAAACAGACGTTCCGCGCGTGTTTCGGTGCACTTTTGCTGCAGCAGCGCCGGCGGCGTTCGTATATATATATCGGACGCGCGAACGAGCCGCGAATTTCTAAAGATTACGCAGCCCTGATGTTTATGCATTTATGCTGAATTATTGTTGCGCCCACTCTCTCTCTCTCTCTCGCTCTAGCGTGCAGCTCGCGCAGCTTTACCAATGTTTATGCTGATTTACGCTTTGTGCTATCTGCCGGGACACATTGTCCCGGAATTATTATTCAGCTCCTTTCTCTCTCTCTTCCAGTCCTCTGTGTGCGTATATACGTACGTATTTTCGACCAAAACGCTCTCTCTTGCGAAGCTTTCGTCGTTGCACTTTCTCCGGCTCTTTTGTCTCTCTCTCTCTCACTCCGAGAGCTTCTCTACTCTGTATACCCTCCTCCGTCGCTCTCCCACGAGAGTCCTTGTTATATCGGCTAATTCGATTTGCATACGCGCTTGCGCCTCGCCGACGACGTCTGCGTAATACACGTACACACTCTTTTTCGTCCGCTGATTCGATTGCTCCGTACATCTCTCTCTCGTTCTCGCCTGTGTACTCTGCGTCTCGTCCCGACTCTTAAGCTCCGCGAATTGATCATACACTGTACGCGGACTGGCTTTTTCCGCGGTGGATACGCGGACTCTTTTTTACGCGCAGACGATTATTTATGTGCGAATAAATAGTTGAGCCGTTCTAGTGTGCCTTGGCTTTTGTTGATATAAAACGGGGTGTAAGAATTTTTTATAGTGTAAAAATAATATTAACGGTGCGATTTGCAAAGCACTGAGAAACGCTGAACGTATAATTTGTAGCTGGAAAATGGTTTTCTGCTGGTCGATCTTAATTCAGTTAATGATGCACAAAATTAATTGTGGTACTTACAATATTAAAGAAGTTTTAATCATTTGAACGGCTGAGTTTCAATCAAAATCATTTCCAAAAGTTTCGTTGCGATCTATTAGGACAATGTACATTCTATGGCAATATTTAAAACAATTTTGATTTCACCATCTGTTGCGTATAAAGGGTATGGCGAAATCAAACGAGAGCAGAATATAACGAATCAAAAAATCTGTCACACAGTTCGACCAATAAAGTATATAGAAGCAACACAGGGCAAATCGAATCAAGAGATCACACCCACCCTCCGAGCTTTGTTCAAAAATTGAATGCATATAGAGCTATTGAAGTTGGTCATCCAAGGGTCGCATTACCGAAGGGTTGAAAAGAATGGGGTATGGCCAAGCGAAATGATCGCTACATATTTTGTTTACGCGCTTATGCTCGATTGTTAGTTCTTTTTTTTTTCAGGATCGTTGAATCGAAACCTGATTTGGATTTGTTAATTGATCGAACAATGGACTACAGAGATTTTTAAGTGTACTATTGGTAACGTTTATCACCCGCATTAAAATTAGGTAATTCTCATGTCTTTGTCGATAAATTAACAATGAATCATTAAAAATAGTTATGTTTACTACAGATAAATATTTCACATTTCACTATATAGCAACCGACTTTCCAAAAAAGAGTAGAGAGCTCAAAGGTTTCTTATGAAGCACAGGAAGTATATATATATTGTCAAAAAAATTATTTGCGAAAGCTGTTTTGGAGAATAGGATTCCGGAGACTTTGGAAGATCCAAAAATTCAGTCGAAAAAAGAGCAGAGAAAGAGAGGGAAAGTGAATGACGGAGCATTCGGTATAGCGTATACAGCAGAAGCAAGAGATAGAGATAGAAAGTGGAAGAGAGAGAGAGCAAGTGAGAGAGAGAGAGAGAGAGAGAGAGAGAGAGAGAGAGGAGGCGGCGCAAATCCTTTTAAATCCACACAATTGCGACAATGGGGCTTTATTTGTTATCTCGAGGGCCACATTGTGACTCGGCCGTGGAACGAACGGACAGATTACGTCGGCGGGGTGCGGGACAGTGACGGGACGCGAGAGAGACTCTCACACTGCACGGCGGCAAGTCTCTCTCTCTCTCTCTCTCTCTTTCTCTCGGCGGCGGAACGACTTTATCATCCCGCTTTTTATTTTACGAGCCCACCGAGAATGAGACAGCCAGTGCGGGCCCTTTTCTTCGCGGCCGCCGTAAAAATGGATTTGGCAGCGCGCGAGTTTTTCCGCTCCCTCTCTCTCACTCTTTTTTTCGGTCCTCGCCGTTGTCTTCTCCTCCCCTTCCCACACACACACGCATACACACACATATCGGGTATGCCTTATTTTCGTCTTGGCTTTTTATACGCGTGCGAGAGGCGGCGAGTATAGTCGCACGTTTTTCCACACCCTCGCGCCGACTCTTCTCCCTTTATTCTGATCCTCTTTTCTTCCATTTTGTTTTGCGAGTGTCGCGGAATGTCTACTCCCTTCCTCCCCCCCCTATCCGCCACCTCTCTGTCTCTCTCTCTCTTTCTCTGTGCACAGAACGCGTTTGGTGTAAGAAGATTAGGCGTGATTTCGTATTTTGCATGCAAAGTTAACGCGTTTATATACCGGGGTTTTTTCTTTCTTTCTTTCCCCGGCGGTCTCGCGCATCACTTTATTTTTCTCGGGCTATTCTTCGTTTTTACGAAAACGCGCGCGATTAGCGATATTATTGCTGGGCGTTTGTGTGTATGTATTGGGGTTGATATTTGGTTCCCCCCCTCGTGCAGCCGCCGTGCGGGATGATAAATTTGATGATAGCGATAAATTTTTGGATATATTTTGGGAAGCGTTCGCGTAAAGCTGGATTATCGCCTTATTTGATTTGTGTATATCGATGTGGCTAATGAAATTTATATACGCATTTTAAATTCAGTCTATTTATACGCCGCGCGCTCGCGCTGGGGATGCGTAATCGTTTTTTGAATGTGTATATATATCGGCAATTTGTGCTTTTCGATAATAAATATTATCCAGCTGATTTGAATTTTTACAGTGGGACTTATGCTGTACGTTTGTTTTTTTTTTATTTTATTTTTACTCCATTGAATTTTTTACTATCGATGAATTGATTTTATCACGAATAATATGTAATTTATAGGTGAACAATATTTTGTTATCATATGTTTAACAGCAGCTATTTGTCAGATACAACTTAATTATGATATCTTATATTGGTTAAAGTTATTCTAAGAAACTTTTTTCCGCGTTCTTAATCGAATTAAATGTATATAAGGAAGAAGATAAATTGACGTTTCATCGCATTTATTCGAAGTAAGTGTATATTATCGTTATATTATTGAATAAATATTGTTTCTTTATATTAAACATTTATTTCAATTGTGTCTTGCTGAATCATAAGTTACAGAATTTTCAGTAATCATCTTGGCAAAATCATATTTTTTTATTATTTTTTTTATAAGAAAAAATATCTTTTTACTTAATCTTCACCCTTAATAAAAATAAGCAAAGATAAATTGACTCCTTGACATTTTCATTACAGTCGCCGCGATCTTTTGTTTCCTTTACCTCTCGATTGTTTTAGCACGTATTTGATTCGACACTGGCTGGCCTTTAGTTTTATTTTGTTTCGCGAAAAATCGAATGCACGTCTTTTCAATTTCCGGCCAGCAACTAGACTTCCTGAAAGCGGCGCGCACACGATATCGTGCGAGCGCGAAAAATCCCCAACTCTCGCGTTGCTCGGAGAATAAAAGAAGGATTTCGACTCTCCCTCTCTTTCTCGCGCTTCCTCCTTCTTCTTCTCCTCTGTGTGTGACTTAAAGTACACGCGCCGTAAGAATAGAAAAGTTTCGCGATGTCGAAATAAAAATATTCAATTTCAGATTTATTTTACGCGATATGCCGTATCCGTTTACGATACCGCATACGAAAATAAATTAATAGAGGGAAATTCTTGAGCGATTCGTTTTGTTCAGTCGTTTTGTCAACAGTAATTAAGATTTTTATTTCGAATAGTTTGAATACTTAACGCTTTGCTACTTAATTTAAATCGTTATACATTAGTTGCAAAACATCAAATTTACAATTTGAAGGTGTAGGTATTTGTTTTAGAGGCGGTCTTCTTCTTGTTTAAAAAATATCCAAATACGGGCAGCGATTGTTTACAACGTTATATTGTAAATAATTTTATTTTCATAGCAATCGATTCGCATCATAATATAAGTAATCAGCAAAAATCATAATAAACCAGAAAAGCAGTAAAACAACAGTTTTGCCATATCCTATCGTATTAACACAGAGCGTCGAACCACCAGGTATAACAAAACGCGCCCCGTCGGCAACGCGCTTATATTTGTAAAGGCGATAATTCGAACGCTTTCTCGATGGGAATCGTCACGAGTGGTATAGGGCGAGTCGAAAGAGAGAGAAAGCTAGAGCTTAGCCCTGCTAAATAAACTCATAACAGTGATTAAATATTCATAGTCGGCAATAAAGAAGACCCCAGCGTATAAATACAACGGGCGAGCGTTTCTCCCTTGTGCCGATATCTAAAGCGCGACGCGCGGATTAGAGAAGGATGGAATAAGAGGAGGGTGCAAGCAAGAGAGAGAGAGAGAGAGAAATTATGTGCGGGGAGTAGGCAGATTATGTACGTGTGTACTTTTAACATTTTTTAAGTCTCTGTGGGAAATTGACTCTTAATAGCTTATGCGCGGGACATTTTTCGTGGAAGTTTAATGATTTTATTTTTTTCTATTTATATGGTTTAACTAATGAAAGTCTTTTATCTTTGTGGATTTAATTAAAATTTAGGATAAATGTTGCTAAAACTGAAAACTGTTATTTAAATTTGCAAGCTTTTTGAGCTGTCGATGTTGTTTAAAATAATTATATATAAGGAAAGCTCGTATGCATTAAATTTGGTTCTAGCAACAAAGATTTATATCGATGAAACAGAAACCAAAGTTAAAAGACTGAATGTGTCAATCTGCATTAATTAAAAGAAAAAAGAAGAAGAGATTGTTATTGGCGAAAAAGAGATGGGAAAAAGGGGTGGAAAGTGTGAGTGTATAAGAGAGAGAGAGAGAGATATCGCCCATCAAAACGCCTATAGCTTAAGCAACAATGTAGCGTATTATGAACTAGTAGTCGAGCAACCCCTGACTTATTCTCTCGCTCGGTCTCTCATTCGTTGTGTATCGCCCCCCTTTGAGACACCCCAACGCAATAATTTCGCTTTCGAGTGTTCGTCCGTACTAAAGTGCAATTAGTCCGGGGAAAAAAACGTCGCATTTCAGACGACTGACTCCGCGGTGTGCGACCGATCAATCGGGACGATGATTGAGCCACTTCTTATGCTTAAATCGCTTTATACAGAGCGTTTATTATCGCTAATTTCATTTTTTTGCTTTTTCTTCCTCGGTGGAATATTTTTTTTTTTTTGTTAATTATTGAGATATTTATCTATTTGGAAATGGCAATACTGATGTAGTGAAAATAGTTTTAAACTCGTCATTGCATACAAATATTTTAGATTTAATTGTAGAGTGAAGAGAATGTATAGATCATGAAAAAATAAACAATTTATTGTATTTTCAACAAAAGAACGGAGCTTTCCGATTCGTGTAAAATTGACTACGTATTAAAAGATTTTTATATAAACATGATTTATTACTAAATAATGTATTTCAAGTTAAAAATTGGTTGACGAATATGTGTGAACTTCCAAAAGAAAGTATAGAAAACAGTCGAACTTTTGATCTTTAATTATATATATCACTTATCGATTTTTTAATTAAAAAAATATATATTCTAAACCAATTTATTGATTAAGAAGAATTATAAAAAGTTATTCATCAAAAAATCTAAAGTAATAATTCCTATAATCAATCCTTAATAGTTACAAATTATTATAAAAAAATAACTACCTCAATCGTTTGGCTTCATCGATAAACGGTCGTTTTTCACCTTCACTGAGCAACTTCCACTCGGCCCCCAGTCTTTTTGAGATTTCGGAATTGTGCATTTTCGGATTCTCCTGTGCCATTTTTCGCCGCTGACCGCGTGACCATACCATAAAAGCGTTCATGGGCCGCTTTATGTGCTCGTTATGGAGCGTTTTCGAAGACATTTTATCACTGTTTTTTACTTCTGTTCGATTGCACACTGGATTACTCTACTTAACTTCAATACTAAAAAAATGATGCTACTTGGATGTTCATTATTTATAGTCTCGACGCGGAAATTTCACTAAACACTGTCATATCGTCGATGCTCATCAGTTCCATGTTTCACTCAAACTTTTTCGTTGCTGGTACCGTGTTGTCAGAGCATTTTTCTATTTTAATGTTTTGGTCAATCGAAAGTCTTTGATTCTAGACTCGTTAGAAAAAATTTCCTGCAACGAAACGTAAATTAGATTAGATAAACAGGACATTAGAATCAGAACAGAACACAGTACAAGGAGCAAATAAGTATGTAATAAGTCATTTTATTTTTAAAGGTAGAGTAATACGGAAAAAAACGCTAATATTGGGTTGAAAAGTATTGAATGAAATTATGATTGTTCGAATTAGAAACGTCAATTTGGATGGTAAGAGTGCGTTTTATTGTCCAATCTAATCTGAAGAAATTTCTTCATTTGTTCACATTTTATACCTTATAGCAGTTACAGATTTTATACGCAAAATTTATATTCACTTTATATTGACATATTACAAATTTATATTGACTAATAGTCAACGGGTAAGTGATGAAATTTTGGTTAGATGCATTTGATTAAAATTACATTAATAAAGACTAAATTATATAAGTATCTGCATTAATTTGTATAGACATTGAGCTCTTCAGTTTTATTTTTATTTATATAGGACATATATATTTAAAATTCTGAATTCGTGATAAAATGATGACAGGAAAAGCTAAGAAAACTAGTCCGTTACAAATTTTCCAGCGGTATACTGTACCTTTAAATTTAGCGCACGTGCTCAAATATCGCGTCTAACTTATCTCATTCTAAGTTAGTATCGAATTAAAAAGGTACGTTCAATTTTTTATACCTGAGTATACATAAATTATATTTTACTTTTTATCTCTTGAAAGCTAGTTAACATAAATAATTCTCACTTTATAGATAAAAAATGAATGACATAAATTTAGTAAAAATCTCATTCGTCCCTTATATTTGCTGAATTTTACATAAATGCTTATACACCGGCAATAATGTAATTTAAAATCAAAATGCTCACCTCCAGCAGCCATTCCAAACCTCGCCGTCGTCTGCTATCCTTACTCCAAGCTCCAATTCAACAAAACTCTATCCCCCCATCACACGATCCTCAAGCGATCTAGCACTTGAATACCATACATCCGACAAAAATCCGAATCTCGATGCGCGACCGTTCGAAGGATCGAATGACTCGAGAGAAAGAGAGCGAGAGTGAAAAGAGGACGAGAAAGGAAGGCGAATAGACGGTGCCAGCAGTCTGTCGGGGGCTCGTCGCGCTCCTATGTGCTCTGCGCGCGGCCGCATTCACCGCTGCACGCTTCCCTCGGAGCAAGGGTGGCGCGCGCGCGACCGAGTGGGAGTCGAGTTGGCCAATGGGGAATCGAACTGCCCCACCAAACGGTTGAGCCGCCCGATTGGCTGAGCTGGCCGGCATGGCGGATCGCGGAGCGGCAGCAGCGCGAGGAGGACGGTGAGCAACAGGTGCGAGTCGCGGGCTGCGCCCGATATCTAACTGCGCGTGGATAATGTGCACGACGACCCTGTAAGTGTACATATACGGACCCGACGTTTTCTTATTCTTGTTCTTCTCTGTCAGCGCTGCTGGATTTTTAGATGAGGTGCTGCTGCGAGATGCTCGGGTTTTGTATGGACTGATTACTATAGCGAGTAATTAAGCTTCAGATTCTTTGAACTTGCGCTTAGATTTATTATGAGAACTGAGGTCGTATAAGAGACGTAGAATTAACAAAATAAAAGGTTTATTTTCGAATGTGTCAACTGACAGTGCATATAGGACTGCACATGTTTGATCAAACTGTCTGAGTTTTTCTGGATTAATTTTAGTTTTTCAAATTATTGTTTAGAATATTTTTTATTCGGGCTGCATTTATAAACAAAAAAAGGGACGAATAAAATTGAAAACATGATTTATTTTATTTATGTATTTTCTGGAATATACGTCGAACCTGAAATCAATTAATGATTGTAAAACAACAATATGTAATGTAACAACTTGTGTTCAGTGTTTAGAATGTATACTTATGACAATAATTATATATATCAGATCAATATTTTATACATTATAATTGCGATCTTGAATGTTTTTTTCTTTTATTACGTTCAAAATACATTTTATATAATAAATTGATAGTTTATTCTTTTCGGTAGGATGAATCTTTAAAAGATTTTGCACAAATATAATTATTAAATATTCTTGTAACCGTCGCATAATTAAAAATACACAATAAATGATATTAATATTATATGATTATATAATATTATAAATTCAGTAATAAAAATAAAGCGAATATACTTTATTTTATCTCTTTTAAATCGGCAAATAGAAGTTGCCCTTTGATGCTCATATCTCGTATCTTTTATTGACACAACCAAGTATTTCTAATTCGCGTTAGCATAATCCGCAAAAGGTCCTTAAATCCATTATTGGTTGAGCTGCGCACTCGCTCATTCCACTCGTCGACTTATATAATAAGCGTCATCGAGAAAAATAAGGAGCTCTCGACAAAAGCGCAATCGTCAAAGAAAAGCGAGAGTGTGCGGGTATATAGAGGTCCTGTTGCTCTCGGTTGCCGCTGCCGCGCGGCGCCGCTCAAACATTATCGAGATGTTTGGTCAAAGCGATAGGAAAAGATGTGGGAGAGGGGGAAGGGCCGAATGACGCGCCGTAACAGCGATAAGGTGCGAGAAGGAGCGTGTATATATAGCCGTGGACGCGCACAAAGCACAAGGGGAAGGAAGACCGAGGAAGAGACATTGTTGTTAGGCCTGTGTGTGCAGCCAGTGTGGGTATACATGTATATGTGCTTTGGCTGAAAGAATCGCGAAAGTGGATCTTTTCAGGGCGGAGCTTAAGTTTTTTTTTTTTGAAACGCGCGCGCGAGGTGCTTGCTCGCCAGGGAGAAAAGGGCTGCCTGCGTGCCTGTATATACAAATCGTTATTTTTGCGATAAAGAAACTTTTGATGTCTCTTTATGGGCGCGAGAGAGGGTATTTGTGGAACTGGAGTATTTGGATTGCTACTCGTGTATAATACTTTGGGAATGAATTACACGCAGGGGATTTTTATGATATCGGCGGTGTTAATTTTAACGTAAATAAATATTTCATAAAAAATGACTCGACTTTAGATGGAGCGTGAATGAATTTTGTGCAGCGTTGTAGAATCGAGACGGAGACTTAACGTTTTGTGGCTTATCAGTTACTGATAACTTGTGGTGTTTGCTATTTCAGTTAAGCATTTTAATTTCAAATATTTACAATTTTTACTTTTTATTTTTACCCAAAATCACATAGTGTTTTTAATCTAGACTTTTTAATTGAATTTTAACGTATTGTGTGTATAAATATTTACTGTATATGTATAAATATATTATTTTATATACTTTTCATCTTGTATTATGATACAAATACTATATCAAGACTCGTGAACAAAGAATGAGTATATAAATTAACCCAAATTGCTCGATACAACGGTGAATAAAAAAAAGCAAGCCCAGACTCAAAATGTAGACCACAAGCGTCACAGCACAATCTACTTCTAGAGCTAACTCTGCGGCAGCGTATCTCTGAGATCCCCTCGCGATCAAACGGTCCCGATAAATTTAACGTCAATTAGCGGGCGTCGCGCGCACATCTCGGCGAAAAATCATCGGCAGACCTCCCCGACCCAATAAAGCCGCATCAAAAAACTACATACGCACAGGGAGAAAGAGAAGAGCCGTGAAATAGGTTAGACACACGCTGCTCGAGGGCCTACCGAGGCGAATAATCGGCGGGGCGCGTCGAGAGAGAGAAGAAAAAAAAAAGTAGGGAGAGTCGCGTTTCGCCTAGATAAGGATCCCGCATCGGGGGAGAATTCCGACGACACGCGCGTGCATGCCCTCGATATATGTATATATATATAAGCGTGTGTGACACGCGGGGTAGGACGAAATTTATTATGCGTGCGAAGAGGAGGGCGAGAGAGAGGCGTGGAGAGAGATATGGTACTATAGCGGCCGTATTATGTAAGTGAATGCTTTTGATTTTATGCGTGGTTTTGCGTTGGTATATATATATAGGGCCTCTATATGTATGGGGTGCGCGAGACCGATGAAATTTTCTGGTCATTTGAGGGAGTTGTGTTTTCGTCTGTTTATGGGCGAAAATTTGGTGGATAGTCGCGTGATTCGACTGTTTATCATATAGGTAATTTTAATTTATTTCTCTGTATTGAAGAGTTCGGTGTATAAAGTTTTGAATTCAATAAATTCAACAATTTTATGCTTGATTATTTGATGGATACTATATATACTTTGTCGGCTGTTGGCCATAAAATTTAGGTATAATACAAGTGATTAAGACTTCATGACTAATTCTCACATATGTGCAAATCGATGGAAATAGTTGAATTTTCATGAAACCAAACGAATTGACAGTTGTATTCCATCGATTCGCACATATGTGAGAATTAGTCTTGAAGTTTTAATCACTTGTATTATACCCAAATTTTACGGCCAACAGACGACAAAGTAACTTTGTAAACAAGACAAATAAACGAATTTTAATAATCCTTCCCAATTATGATTCTCAAATCCACTATATGCACTATATATATAGTCAAAACTTGAAGAGCACATAGTCAGAGCAAGACAAACGATCCGCAACATATCTTTCCCAATCCCGTCTCTCACCCAAAAACACTCGCCGATAGCTCATAATGTACACAAGGTACAAGGCTTTCTAAGTGTGTGAAAATGAGAAGCGCATAAAAGAGCGGAAGAAGAAAGCGTCAACGAGAGAGAGAGAGAGAGAGAGAGAGAGAGAAATGGGGTGGCACGCGACCACTGATTATACCATTCATCGAGTCTGTGTATATATATAACTAGAGCCATTGCCGCCACCCTCTATATAGATGTATACACGGAGGCTCCGCAAAAACGGAGGGTTGCGCGTAAGAGCGCTGCGATCCGAATCTCCGCACCGTGAATGGCCGCTCATCAATGAAACAATCCCATGCGCGTCGCCTTTTCGATGCCCTTCGCTCGCGCGACTCCCTTCTCTCTCTCTCTCTCTCGATAACTCGCTCTTCTCTGCCATTGTGGCTCTCAGCGCTCCTCCCTCTTTCTTTCTTTTCTCTTTTCTTTTTATCGCGATTGCGGCTGGATCGGTTTTCAAACTGATTGTGAACAGACAGCTGGTGCGTATATATATATAAGTTCGGTGGGAATTGAAATGCGCGCGCTTTTCTTTATGTTCGTGTATATGATAATTTTTTACCGATTTTTTAAAAGGATAGCTGTACTGCGAGGAAATATAGTTGAGGCTTAATTTTGAACTAGCTGAAAATTGGATGTATAAAATGATATAAAAATGCGATGTAAAATAAATATAAAGAACCCCTTAGAAAAATACATTACTCGACGAATTAAAAAAAAGAGAGGCGTAGCATCAATCACCGATTGATACAAATGACGCACAGCGATATAATCCATCGATCAAGCAGCTAATCCCGAACTTACATCATTACGCATTACCGCGCGGAAGAATTTAAAAAACTTTTGCGTCGATTGTCCGATTTATTCGATGACTCTGCGCGTTTCTCATTCATCGGTGTGTCGAACAAAAAAATCGCTCTCCGCTGTGCTCCACACCCGATTCAAAATCATTATTTATCAGAGTTAGCAGCTCGCGCACGGTGAAGAAAAGGAAGCCACACGCATGCACCAAGCATATCGTATCATTAACGGGATTAAGAAAGAAAAAAAAAAGGCTTATAAAACCCGATGTTTTGCTTACGCGCCACAAAGACCAAAAAACCTACCGGCTGGCAATGATAAAGCTAAACGCTCCTTAACAATGACACAATGCACCCGTCAAAGTCCTTAAGTAGCCTCCTGAATGAAAGTGGTTTTTATGTATACCAGAACCCGAGTACGTGTGCGTGAGTGTGTGTTTTCTTTTTGTGTGGCTGCGTGTGAAAATGTGTATATAGTGCCGGATATACGCCGACACGTCGAATATGTATCAGCGATTGATGCGCCCGAGCGAGCGAACGAGGAAGAGAACGATGCAGCTATTATTGTATAACGACACGTTGTGCGAGGTGTATTTAAGAGAAGCGCGTATAGCTGAGAATGAGAATTAGACAAAAATGTGTAGAAGTAGAATAGCTGGATTTTGTTCATCATGTATACTGTACGATATTGTAGTATATTTTTTCGAATGGGTTTTTTGTTCGTATGGTGGAATGAAATCTTGATGCTTATATTTATTCATTTTGAGTTTATATCAATGTTTCCTAATCTTAATACTATAATCAATGATCTTTAATAACTTTTATTTTTACGGATATTCCCGGCAAAAGCTTTATACTTCTTATTTGGTATCTTATCCTCTGATGAAGGATTAAAAAGAACGTAAGATTCGTAAAATCGGAATATCAAAGCTTGATCGTTATAGGAAGGAAGTGCGAGTTGGAATAAAAGCGATTGAATCGTACTTCACGGGCAAACACTTGGATATTCCAAACTAAAAGAAAAGAGCGACGAGGAAAAAAGTGCGGACGTATATCGCGATGAAACAAGAGCGCGAGGGACGTGAAAACGGCGAGTGCGCCAAAAAAAAAAAAAGAAAAAAAGAAGAGAAGTATAATATAGACCTCGGGATGTATATACGTATATAGAAACGTAGGCGCACAGGGGCATTCTCGGGATTGACTGTATAAGCCGCGGCGTAAACGAGACGTATTGTTCCGTAGGCTCGTCAATCTATATAGATCTCCTTCTCTGGCCAAATCGAATTTTACTTTGTTTGAGAGCGAGCGAGAGAGAGAGAGGCTATGCAGCAGCAGCAGCAGAAGCAATGCTCTCCGCGAGAGAGAGAGAGAGAGTCGCGCGGGGGATATATATTTCGCATTCCGAGCGTCGCGCGAGCGCCATCGCCATATATCAAAATAGAAGCGCTCTCGCACCCACAATAACTTATTCGACGTCTCTCTCACTCTCTCTCACTGGCTGCCAGCGGAACAAAATAGCGAGGGTGGGTTTTAGTATTTTATAGAGTCCCGTTCGGCTTACACACGATGAATACATCAGCTGGCGGTGGTGCTGCTGCTGGCCGATGCGCGTCGCCCGCCTACGTGTGACTTGAATTTAAGGCAGCTTCAATTGCTCAGTCGAGTATGTGCGCGAGTGTGCGGATATGTAACACTATGTCGATTCTCTTTTTTTAGCCGTGTGTATGGTTGTATTGCAGCTGTGTATAGCTGTTGGACGATGAAGATGACGATCGCGAGAAAATCATCACGCGTGCCTTTGATAAATAAGTTTTGCGTGTTATGGAATGACGTTTAGATACAGGCCAGTTCTTGCATCAGTTTTAACGAGATCTTAGTTAAATAATTCCGAATGGAAACGTTACTTCAGCTATTTGCGGCGAAGGGAAAAAGTTTTTCTCTATTGTATGAATCAGCAATAAATTACATCGTTTATTTGCAAAATCTTATTAATTATGAACCATATAGCATGTACTAAAATGTACCTAAATGGATTCACAACAATGAAAATAGTAAGAAATTAAGTGCTACATATAGTATTAAAACATATCTTTAAATTGTGGTATCTTTATAGAGTCAGCACTTTTTTACTCTCACTATATATTTATTCCTTTTTGGAGTCTGTAGTTATTACATACTATATATTTTATAACGTTTCATACAGAAAATTGGCTTTACAATTAATTAAAACGCGTCTTGATTATGTTAATATTTTAAACTTTGAAATTAAATATCCCAATTTTTAATAGTGCCACATATATCGAATCTTATAAAAAGCAATAAAACGCATCAAAATTATAGTTTGTATGTTTGAAATTGAAGAAAAAAATTTTAAATAACTTGAACGTCCCCCAGAAAATATTACTACTTATTCGACAAAGTACTTCCATCTACAAATTTAAAAAGCTCGATGTTAATGTTTTCAAAATATTTCAGAACCTGCTAGGTAAATATAGTCTAGCTTATAATAAAGCTCAAATGAATAAATAACTTATTATACAATATATTGGGCACATTATCGAATTTTCGAAGATCGGTAAAAAAAAATTTCCCTTGCAAAAGATGCATTTTTCCGCATCTGCAGGTTTCTACAGAAAAAAAAAGGAAAAGAAAAGAAGGTTACAAGAAAGCTGCAGCGACGTATATACAGCAAATTCGTACCGGCGCTCGATGCAGCCATAGGGAGAGCAGCATAGAGCAGCGACAGCATAGCGGCAGCAGTGCGGGCTGACGGACTAAAAGGAAAACAAAACGCCGGGCGTCGCGATTAACTGAAACAACCTGCTCGACAATAGCGTAATCAGCACGCTTTTCGAGCTAGAAAGAGCGACGGAGATATAGGAGAGCGTTGCAGCTCAGCCCGTCTCTCTCTCTCTCTGTCACCTCTCGGTAATGACAGCGATGACGCCACCGTTGCTGTCCCCGCACACTATTCCCATTGTTTCATTCTCGGCCGGCCTATACACATAGACAACACAACGCTGTATTTCTACGCTAAGTGTACACTCGACGGTGCGTCGGCCTAAAGAGGCGCGGATAAAAAGCGGAATTTCACTATGAATGCGGCATAAAACGCTAAATGTCCGCCGACCAATTTATCTCGTTTCTCATCAAATTAGCTGCCTTCGTATATATAAGCCGGTAAAAGCTTGGCGTGGAATGTGTCTTTTTTGCGTGTGTATATGAATTCTGTAAAAAACGTTTTGTTTCTCACAAAATTAATTTCGAATGATTTTCGACCATTTTAATTATATTTTTAATTTTATATGCTTATTTAATATTTACTGTTTGTGGGTATATGTAACATTGGAATTAAAAAAAAACAAAAAACCATGTTAAGGTAGTTGTTTCCCTCTTATCTTAAAACCGTGTCAAACGTTTTAGTAATGAAAATACTGTAATTCTTGACCGATTTCAACAATCCAAAGGTTTTTTTTTCTGCACTACAAAAAAAAATACAATTATTCACCATATTAAAATTTTGAATGATCGCTAATACATGTATGTGTAAATAATGTATTTTACTAAGATAGGAGCGTAACAGCTACCGTAAATATTTAAATAATAACCATACACTTCGTGACAGTCTTCGTGTACGTCCAGGAGTCACTCTTTTTTATTTACCTTCGCAAGATTATAGGCCTTTCCCACCTTTTTCTTCCTCCTCCACGTGCACACATACATACATACACATTGTGCAGATATCTCGAGGCAATAGCGCACAATGGAGGACTGTCACTATTATGAGGGACATTGTCGCCATTCGATATGAGAAGTTTCTGGCCCCGGGTATACAACAGCAATATCGGGATTCGAACTCTTCCTTCTTTCTCTTCTTCTCTCTCTCTCTCTCTCTCTCGCTTTCTTTCTCTCTCATATGTCCACACTT
Organism: Megastigmus dorsalis; assembly: GCA_900490025.1. Taxonomy (NCBI): domain Eukaryota; kingdom Metazoa; phylum Arthropoda; class Insecta; order Hymenoptera; family Megastigmidae; genus Megastigmus; species Megastigmus dorsalis. The sequence continues at coordinate 55,028 of UELU01147610.1, forward strand.
GGCATAGGCCCTTTTATTTCTGTCTTCCTGTCTGTGTTTCTTAAATAAAGCAGGACCTTTTTATTTATTTTCGTTGTAAAAAGCTGCTTCGGTAAGTCCTGCTGTTCCATAAATATAGTTGATATTCATTGATATATGATGTTCATTTTGATGTCATCGGTTGACGAGAACTATATACTAGAAGTTAAATCTATACATGATTGAAAATTTCGATAGTATTATTCTATACTAATAAGCAGTGTTATATAAGTTTTAAAATGCAGATACATTTTTAAAATTTTATTCTTAATTTTTATATTCTTATTGAGAAATATTGATTCATGATTATTTTTTGATAGCTGAAATAATTTATATCTTTCAAATTAAAAAAAATGGGATAGTAAAAATATATATTGCTTGATACTCCATTCATAGGAACATTTTAAAAGTGATGACAAGCAGGGCTTACTATCGAATAACTTTGTATGTATAAATACTATCACCAGACATTTAAACTAGATTGAATTCAATGTGTATATCTTCAAAGCCTGAGCCATGCTTATAACCAAGTATTAGAAAACTATGGGCAATATGTGGATCCGTTTTATTATATTTATTTCAAAACATATTGCCTATAATATATGGGCGATATTAAAGCTTGAAAAATTGTTAGCATAAACAATATTAATATCAACATTAATATTTACATTGCTTTGAAAAATTATACATAAGTTAAATATTGGAATGTATGGGCCACATGTTTTGAAATAAACGTAAGATAGTTCAACTATACATATTGACCATAGTATTTCAATACTTGGTATAAATATTGTTCCTACTCTGGATGTATATTTTCAATATATCGGAACATAATATATCGGTGTTAGTATTTCCCACATATTGGCCATACATATACCTTTTACGCCGGAATTCATTGATAAATGGAGGTTCAAAAATTGCATTATTTAACATAGTACTAAAATTAAACTATATTCAGTTGTTACAGAAATATTATCATTTAATAGCTAAAATTAAAAACACACTACAATAAGTAAGTATAAGAACTACATAATTTGGAAATGGTGATAGGGATAATTATTTAATATGCGTACAACAACTCAATACTTTATAATATTTGGATCTTTTAATAGAAAACTAGTTTCAACGGTAATGCTGCGCCGAATAAAAAAGTTTTGCCCTTTTCATCCGTAATATTATTCCATCCAACGCGCATGTACTTTTTGTCTCCCTTTTTTTTCGTTTTTCCATCTCCATCGATATATTCATCTTTGTTTCACGATATATAAACTTCTATTTGAGTATCGCTTTCTCATTGTTTCTCTTCGACTCTTGCCATTCTCGACCAAGCAATGAAAATCCCCCCCTCAACGCCTCCGCTTGTTTTCACACCAAGCAAACCAGCCTGGTACCACTTGACGGACGCGTTCCTTCGCACATATAACATCAGAGCGAAAGAGAGCGGGAGCACGAGTGTATGAGAGAGAGAGAGAGTGCGAAATAGAGAGAGAGGGAGATAGAAGGGGCAGATGAGAGAAGGTGGGTGGGAGGGAGATCAACGATCTGTTAAAGTGTCGTCAATCCAATTTAGCTGTGTTCGAATTGAGTTTCATTCTTTGATTGTTTCTAAATTTATCGAATTCAATAAAGTTTAAAAAATATATATTTAATTTCATCATGCATGTTTGCGGGTTGATTCTATACTACAAAAAATAATTAAATATGATATATAATCAATAAAATAAAAATAATATGTTCAGCAATGTCAAATATTACATGTTTTGCGTTTTATAAATAATAAATATGAAATTATTGTTTGTCCCTATATAAAAACTAAATACATGGAGATGCAAATGTAAACAGTGACAGACGCATATTTTGTTGTAAATATAAAAGCAGGAAAATAGGATTTGAAATTTATATTTTTAAATTTCACAGTATAGTGGTTTTGTTTTATAATGCGCGAAACTAAAGCAAACTTAATATCTAAATCAGGCTCGTCTGAATTATGACATTTTCTCGTGTTTCCTCGCTCCGCAGTTTCCACCTCCATAACCAGAGAGATGCTAATTTAAACTTTTGGCGCAGTAAGAAACTTGCAAGCAAGCCGATGTTAATTGTCATTCTGTAATTTCACTCTTTGCTCGTCTTAACTATTCGCCTTCGCATTAAAAACTTGTTTATTTTAATTTTTACAATGCTCGCGTGTAAAGTTATATACTTTTAACTCACTGTATGCCTTATCAACTTTATACGCTACATTTATTTATTAGGGAAAATAATGTTTATAAATATGAAAATTTTGAACAATTGTACCGACAAACTTTCGAACCCAACTGCTTGTAAATTGTAGGTATTATTGTTTCTAACAACGCGCAGTTAAAATACTCCTACATCGCAAATTACTGATTGATTTATGGCAATATAAATGTGCATTGCGCGTGTTTATTAAAATCTCATTTCAAAATTGACTTTCATCGCTGGAGGCGTTGCCTCTAGTTGCACACTGTATTAAACATAACAGTATAATAGATCATTTTATGCATATTAAAGCCTGCGGGGATTTGCCATGGGACAGTCAGTGCGAACGTTGACTGGAGCTCGGACAGTCCGTACTTTCTTACAGCATCAATTTTACGTTATACAGAGAAAAAAAAATGAAAATATTCCTTGCTTTATCTTTCGTTTGTTTCGTTGGGGTTCATTGTGTGCGTGATTGGAAAATTTAAGATAAACTTTTCGTTTTTTTTTTTTTTTCATTAACCAAAGTAATTTTACTTATTTGTTTCGATAGGATATTGTGGAAGATATCAGAAAGTTGCAAGAGGAAACGAGAAGGATAGAAGAGTACAGAAGACCGTGTCTCCAGGAAGTTGGACTTTATTATGGTAAAATGTGATAAATATATTGAATATTATTTACTACTCGAGGTTCGAGTAAAGTTGTTATTATTATTCGTGGAAGATTCTATCTCACTTATTTCTAGAGTCTGGTAATGGAGTCAACACTCAGCCTGCCAACAGTCCTTCTATAGAACAAATATTTTGTTTGTGGGCGTGTTTGTACAGAAAAAACGGTACTGTAAGTAACAAATAAAATTATTCCTTTTCATTAAGCATCTTTTTAGAAAATATAAACTATTGTTGTATTAATTAATCCAGTTAAGATCAAACGGAACAGTTGATGAAATTGCAGTACGTTCGAAAAATCCTGAACTGGTCGAACCATTGGATGGAATTATAAATAAGTGCGAGCTTCAAGGTCAGTAATAAATAATTTATAATAATTTAAGAAGCTTTGAGAACATACAATTAGATAGTTGTGTGCGCGCGACTTGTTTACTAGGGATAAAATAACCAGTTTCGACGGCCTACTACAAGAGAATCATTGTTTATTACTTCCGTCTTTGTCACTTTGTGCGCGTGTAAAGGCTTGTAATGCGTCGTTTTAGTACTCTCTCAATATACGACATTGCAAAATGCATGAGCAGTTTGAATGAAATAATTTTTTACTGACCCGTATAAACACTTGTGTACAATTTATCAAATTAATGTTGTCAATATTCTTAAATTAGTAGATATATCGAAAAATATCCAAAATATGCTAATTATTTTTGTTTTTAGCTGGAGGGAATGATTGTAAATTAGCTGGATGTTTGGCGAAAGCTCATTTTAATCTGATGGAGTAGCAAGTACACTTATTTTCATGGCATTATAATACTTCTGAGGATATGGAAAAATGGTCTATAAGAAAAATCGAAGTACCAACTATAATATCAATCACTGTTTATATCAAGAATAATTTTTAACATTCATCATGTAAATTTATAAATAATTATGTTATAATTATTTAGCAACAGAGTCAAAAGTATAAGTATGTTTTGATGTTCGTGTAATGCCTAGTGGATGAATCATATGTAATTCTGATTATTAATGATTAGTTGGTTGAATTTCAATATTTCCATAATGAAATTCGAAACTAATGTACCTGTTTATTTTTTTTGATCGGTAATTTCTGACTTATTCTTATTTGAAATTGGTTGTATTCCAAATATAAATGGATGTTTCAATCTATTCAAAAGAAATATACAATCAAATATTAAAGTTTTGGCATCATAATTTTGTACAACTATTAAGACTTTGTACACGATAATAATGAATAAATAATAAGTAATACACATTTACAATAAATTTTACAATTTTATTTCCATCTATATTATAATTAAGTGCTCGAAACTAATAGAAAAAATACATACGTACTATAATCCATTATTTAAAGATTATTATTTAATAAATAACATGTAAATATTGATAAAAACTAGTAAATCAGATAGTGGAATTTATCAAGCAATTTGGAAAGTACAAAGAGATATGCATTTCTATTAACATAGATAATTTAGACACGTGAGAGAGGCTTCTAATCTCGTAGCCGCTGCATTTTTCTTCAAATAATAGATTTTTTAAACTCGGTATCTTCATTCCTCGATAATAAACAGACTTCTTAAACATTGGCTCGAGATAATTACGCGTATGGGAATTTCTAAACATCGATGCCCGCACAGACGACTGTTGTTTTGAAGATTATAAGAAGGTAATTTTTTTCCGAAAAAGTGGCCGTTTCATATTTTTCCTTTGCGCCCAACGAATATAAACTTGACACGCATTGCTTGTTGAAAGGGGTCATGCCTCGAATGCGAGGAGAGGAAAAGTGGGGATCAAACGGAAAGGACTGATCCGAGCGATTGTGAAGGGACAAAAAAGACCATTGACGAGTACAGACGGACGTGTCAACGATTTCGCAATCCACCCCAACTGAATACAGAAAAAAAGGGAATTTGTGAAAGTTATTATTTGCTATTGTTGCCTTAAACAAGTGCGCATATTTCGTTTTATCTGCAAAAAGCCAATGCCAACCCGTACGATATTTATATAAATATAATAATAATATTTGGAAATAACGAGAATGCGTCTAAAACTCTTAGCTTTTATAATTATAAACTGTAAAATCTTTGAGAAAATATTTTTTGGATTGTCTAGGACAATGTTGATTCGAAAAAATTGAAACAAACGTTCACTTCCGTTACAAGTCATGATCTAATATAATGTTATTAAAAATAAAAGCATATTAATGTCAGAAAGAGCATTAAAAACACCAAATTTCAGAATCGATAAACAGACAGGCTCGTATTTATTTAAGATATTTATATTTTGAGCAATGACTTTTAGAGTGTGCAAAAAGAATCCAGGGGAAATGAACCCAGTCATCAGATATTGAGTATCGATACAAGAGCACTATCTGTAAGAAAAGGGTGCAGATTATCACAGTTTAATTGTTTATTTAACTCGTTTTATTTACGATTATGTCAATTTATGCAATAAATCGATTATATTTAACGATTATCATTATTGCACCCATTTTTAATAATATACTATATAATGTAGTACTGAATATGATTTATTTTCGATATTATATCTTTTTTTTAAATGTAAATAAATAAATTTTTAACTGTTTAAGTAACACGATAAAAGCTTTTAATATCAGTTTAGAATAGGAATTACACTAGACGTGCATTACCATAAATACTAACTATTTTTACCAAAACCTTTGGTCTTACGTAATATTTTTCATCTAAAATTTAAAAATAATATATTCTCGTCATTACATCGATTGAATAAAAAGAAGGAAGACAGGAAAAACTCCTTTCCTCCTATTGCACAAGAACAGAAATATTTTAGAATTCCTCAATGTCTTACAAATTACGTATTTCATCTGAGGGGAAGTCCGTGAGGAAATTCAGACTGTATACCGCGACTGGGATAAATGAAAAAAAAGAGAGAGTGAGAGAGAGAGAGAGAGGCGAACTCTTTTATATTGGAAGGCAGTGTGGCGATTTAAGCCACTCGATGACCGTGTGGACAGAAAAAGCTCAAAGCCGATCCCTGCGCTTTTGTGCCTTTGTGGCTAATACGATCCAATTCAAGGCTCTCTCTCTCTCTCTCTCTCTCTCTCTCTCTCTCGCTCTCGGGCATTTCTTCGGCGCGCGTGGCTATCAGAATCCTTAAATCCTGTTTTGCGTCCATTGTCCCGGATCGCGGGCTTTCCTTCCTTTCAAAGGCTCTCTCTCCCTCTCTCTATTTTCTATCTTCGCCTTCAAAAGTACGCGCGCCTGCGCTTTTTTGCCAGCTTCCTTTTTACGCCCCTTTCTCGCTTTTGACTTGGACTGCTGCACACTGGCACGACTGTTTTGTTATTATTTATTCATATATTTGACGGGATATAAATATACAAGCATATTTACATTTGGCAATGTTTGTAATAAAGCTGGTCGATCGCAAATGCCAGTTGGCTTTCCTTTATTATCGACTACAGAGCAGAGGACGACCGCTGATAGTGGCACTATACGCGATTCACAGAGCAGAAGTTGGCTGTAGAGACGAGGTTTTCTACTTTACCGGTGTTGAAAAAAGTACATACTGCGATGCCAATGCACGTGTATATTTTATTATAATATTAATTATTATGATGTATGAGAACGTGCGACGTTTCATTCATTTTTTTTAAATATTCGAGTGCTTTACAAAGTTTCTCAGTGAGGTGTAAAAGTTACAATTTTTATGATTCTAAAAATGAAATTGTGAAATAAAGAATTTTATTATATTAATTACACTGTCTAGCAAAAAAAATAACAACTCCGTTCTCTTTTTTTGTATATTACTGAATTTTTTTATTTGAAAAATGATAAATAAATGTACGTATCAGATTGCAGTGGGATATTCCATACCACGTAAGAGGAATGTGATTTCTTGAAAGTACAATTAGAGACCGGGAAAACTCGCACTAAGTGAAAAAAAGTAGTGCGCACATCGTCCTAGAAACGATTGCGATAAAGGATAAAAGTTTATATGCGACGCAATTATTAATATATATTGAACATAATCTATACAAAACAATAATGATGTAAAGCAAATACAAATTGTGAAACTTAAAATAATTCCGCACAATACAATAATAGACATGTCGAGCTACGTACGACCAAGCGGAAGGGCTATAAGGCCAAGTCAGTTAACAGATCATATCTGAGCGCAAGGGCTTCATATTCCGTCAGGCAAACTGACCGTTATATGCATTCCAGCACTCAAAATTGTCAACAATGAGTGCAATAGAGAAATGTAATTAAATACCAATAGTATTAATTAGTTAGCAATAATATTTATTTATATAGCATACAAAAATAACAATCATTACTTTCCGAGAAATAATGTATACTATCAATCAATTTTCGATACCCATTATACAATAAAAAATCTCTCTTTAACAATTTGCAAATCATTATATTTAACTATCGTTTTTTGTACGATGACACTTTTAGTTAATGTACACAACCAACAATCCGGATCTTGCATGACTTTCTTTTATTTCATATTTTGAAAGATCGTATAAAAAAATTGAGTGGTGATATTTCTTTTTCCAAAATAACAAAAATTGAAGAAGATATAGCCAATTGAAATGATTCGTGACGTAATGCAACAATGCAGTATCTCTATAATATATACATAAAAATACAAACTTTAGGTTTCTATAACTTTTTAACATAATATTTTTGCGAAAAAAGAAAAAAAAACCGCGTCTCACATTTTTTGACATATTCTATCAGAATATGAAATAAAAAAAATATCATGCAAGATCCGGATTAAAATTTGAACTCGAAAAAATGCAACTGCAAATAAAACTTTTTTATTACACTCACCAATTATCGTATTAGTAAGATTATTATCATATTACCTGCGCTTATTCCGCGGTAGAGAAAAAGAATCGATAAAAAAGCAATGCTGATTATTTTATTTGACTGTAAACGGACATAAATCTCACAATCGTTGTTGCAGTTAAATTTATGAAATTGAAATACATACTTTTTTAAACGAGAGTCATGAAATACAATTTTTTTAATCGGTAATTATAAAATTTTGAAATATGTTTTTATGATCGATATCAATTAAATTTTGAATATGTTTTTAGGTATTGGGGAGTCCTTGTTTATAATTACCCCCGCAGAATCTGATATAAGCTTATAGTTAAATATGAAAAAACATTTATTAGTAAAGGACTATCTGACCGCCCCCACCAACAAAAATGCCCGACATTTCGAACCCGCTCCAGCTCCTCCTCAGGGATTGAAATGAAAAGCGTGTTTAACCTCTTTATATACCCATCCCTCTACCCATCCCCACTATTCCCACTATCAACCACCTTCCTCTTTAACAACTTCCCGTTACAACTTAAATTAATAAAAAATGATAAATGTTATCTAATTTACTTGACTCTATCATTAAATTTACATTATTTCGATTCGTTAGAATGTGGATACTCTCAAAACACTCTCTCTTATATTTGTTACTAATTCCCTGTTCTAAAACCTCTACACTCCCGAAATCGAAAGAATGCTAACAATTCATACACTGTTCTTTTAACCCCGAAGTAAAATTTGTGCTCCGTAAATTATATTGATGTTCATACATTATTTTTTTCAAATATCTACCCGTTTGACCAATATAACATCCATTACAATCCCTAAAATTAATTTTATAAACTACTTCTGATTTTAAACAAGGGCAATCTGATTACCCATTAATATTGATTTAATTGATTAGACTGTAAGACCGATAGAAAAATCTTTGTCAGTTTATAGTAGATTACAGTCGACATAACTAATATTTCTTAATGTTTAAGGTACTGGGGAGGTCGAATCATTCAGATTGCATATGTGCGTACAAAAATAAAAACTTTTGTTTAGTTAAAAAAGTTTTTTTTCTTTTTTTTTATTTAATTATAAAAAAATACTTGAATATAATACATTTTTATCCATCTACTTCATCACCATTTATGTTACACATATGCATTTCAGTCCCTCCAACAAACACCATATTGCACATGCATATTCCATTTTTGCAGCCCACGGAAAACTTTCGGACTTCGTGCGTATTTTCTAAGGATTCTGACATTTCCGCGCACCTGGATCTTACAAGGTCACTGCAGTTGGATGTCTCATTGCAATACTCTGTAAAAATAATTCAAATGATTAGGTACGCCGTTTTTTTTAATAAAAAATATATATCGAAAGTAATAATCTTTTTTATGTTTTTAGATTGTATTATTCTCTATATAAACGAAAAGTGAGTTTAAACTAACTTTTAACATTACATGTAGGTTTGTTTACTAAACCGATACTTATTACAATCGTCTGCAAGCTTAATTTATTACTTTCGAAACTTATTGTAATTTTTAATTGATTACAATTTTTTACTGTATAACGCGTATTCCATATTTAAATTTAATAAAAATATAATGGAATAAGACTAAGCTATGAATTTATGAAATGGAAATAATTAAAACATGTTATTGGAGTCAATCGTAGAAAATATATTTCTTGAAAATTTGGTTATCACAATGCGTCATTACCATAAATAAGTTTTATTATAAATCAAACATTAAATATTAAACACCGAAGTAAAAGAAATTGTATTAACTTATTAGCGCATAGAATTAAGTACAATACATATTTATTTTGTAAATTAATCTAGTAATCACACACTTTCGATATCACAAGGAATAGTATTTAAATTCGTAAAAAGTACTATACTCGGCTATTAAATATACTTGAATGATATTGAAATTGTAATATTCAAAATGGATATTTTCGTTTTAATTTCTTCTTTAAAAACGATAACTTGTCTCAAGCTTCTCTCATAAACTTTACAAAGATAGCAATGCCAATTTAGATAAATAAGTAAGCAACGTAAGTTAAATTTGCTTTTATTATTTATACATCACGCAAAATAATTGTTAATATTTACTTAAAAACGTAGAAATAATTATCGTGGAACTTACCAAATTCGGCAAATATCGTGTTCACCGAAATCGATAAGATCAAAAAACAAATGAACACTTTCATTTTTGTCTAAATGCACTTTCAACGCCACTCGCCAACTACAAATCGTCTTATTTCGTCAATTACTCGACTGCGAACTGCAGCGATCTATCATGTTTTTAGTTTATATCCGCGTTTTATACGAGGAGCGGCCAACCAGTGAACTTTTTACTCTTTTTCCACGTGATAAGGTTACAATCTGTCTCTTGGCTGCGCCTCTCAGACATGTACTGGTTGAAAATAATGCACCAACTCGCAGCTTCTTTAATGGTGCATCGAATGATGTTATTAATAAAATTTTGTGTAATTAATATTATTAATTGCTTTTACCTGTGCCCATCGGTAACTCCATGAATTCCAACTAGAATTGATATTTAAATTAAATACATTCTTAAAAAAATTAATAATCTGCAAAAGCTAACTTTAATTATCATACAATTGATTTAGATCGATTATTGAAAATGGATAATTTTCATTGGACATATATCGAAACTTTTTATTAATTTTAAGAATTGTACTTAATATTATCTCTGTGAAATAGATATAAATATGATTTAATTCTCAGCTGTTTATTTATAATGTTACATGAAATTTAATATTTACCGAGGCAATGTACGTGATAATGTTTATACCAAAAAAAAGTCGTAATTCAAATCGATTCGTCGTTATCTACAAGTATTAAAATTGTTTTCATCTATCGCTTAGTAATCTTGCGTGCTCTACCTTATCGACGCGGATCTACTAAAAGTATCAAAAGTTGCCGAGAGAGTGTAGCACGTATTTTATTAAATAGAAGAGACTGGTCCTGGCTAAATTGTCTGGAAATTGCGTTATCTAATCGAATTTTAGATTTTCATAGTTTTTATGAGAGAGAAATAATATCGATATTCCATATACATCTATATCATTTTTTGTGTACTTTCTAATCACATTCGTTTGACGTGTCTATATAAAATGCGTCACGATTATAGCGTAGGAAATTCCCATCGAATTTTTCCTTACGGTAATTCCGTAATCGATATCCTGACATTATTGTTTATAAATAACAGGACTTGTATATACGTTTGAAAATATTTAGTATTAAAGTACAAAGAAATAAAGTTTAATGAACATTCTAGATCACAATTAAATTATGTAAATTCATGTTTTGAATATTTGAATGTGCGCACAAGTTTCGCTTTCCTAATTTTAGTCAGGTGCACAGCTCATTATTTAACTGACCAATTTTTGTTTATTTTGGTCACACAAATATCCAGTCTTATGCTGTAGTTCATTAACAGTTTGCTTCCAAATTTTTTCCAGATACTGTTCTATATAAAAGACCTATACCTAATCTCAAAGCCGAGTATCACAATTAAATATAACTTTATAATATATCAAAAATGAAATCTGCAAGTAAAAAATAAATATATATATCAGCTGTTGTACACTATATCCACAAATTGTGGCAGAAACTTGAAATTTTTCTTTGCCAAAGCATTAGTTACGTTATCGGCGCGTACGGCACTTACGTGTCTCATAAAATACAAAAAAACAAACGCGCACAGTGCCATTCAATGATACGCATATAGACAAGCCAAATGGTCACACTACGCAGTGCGCGTCATAGTAGACGGCCCGAGATATATCGCTTTTCCTGCAGAGCGAATGCGCACAAGTGCACGCGACGGCGGCGGCGGCGGCGGCGGCGAATCCGCAATCGCTAGCGCTCGCAATTAAAAGTTCACTGACACACGATATAATAATAATTTCGCAAACATCATGAGCTGCAGAGCGAGAGAGAGAGAGAGGGAACAGTCTGTTCGCTCGCACACACCTTTTTTCTCCCTCGATGCACTTAATTGGTTCGTTAAATTAATTAAACTCAGGGGCCGCGCTTGTGCCTGCCGCCCGCGTGTACACGCGCGAACGCGCAAAAGCTGTGACGTAAAAAGCGGAGTAAAACAACGGCGACAACAACGAGAGAGAGAGAGAGAGAGAGAGAGAGAGAGAGCAACAGTATAATAACGAAAGAGTCGCGCGAGTGAGAGAGTGAGCCGCGATCGTTACCTGCAGCCCCGCGCGGGCTAAATTAAACGAAACAATAGGGCCATGATTTCTCGCGCGGCATCGATCGTCCGTTCGTTCGCGGGCGCCGATCCAAAAATTAAAGTATCGTCCTATATACTCTCGTGCACGTATATGTATCGAAAGAGAGACAATCCGACGAACGAGCGAACGAGTGCAGAGAGAGATAGATAGTCGGGACGAGCACCGCGGAGCTTTATAATTAAATATCGGTTATTGCCGTTTTGTCGGGGCTTGTGTTTTTTTTACGACGATTTCTCGCTCAATCGAGAGGATGAAAAAAAAAAGTTTAATTTTTAAACAAACAGCCAGAAGCCGAGCTGTATACCGATTGAATGCGTTCGCCGCATTGTTATGCGCTTTTACACCAGAGGTGTATTTCGTGAATCAAACCCGTTTGCAGATATTATTTTCATTCGGGCTTTATTTCTTTCGCGCGCGCGCGTGTTTTTTGTTTCCTTTTCACACCTGATATGTCTGTCGTGTTGTTCGGATTATGTCATGGGACTATCGACAATTGAATTTATCGTATTAGGCCTCGATTATTTAATTTATAACACAATGTATAACGATGGATACGCAATTTATATCAGAAATGCATCTTCTAAAGACTAATGACATGTAGTATCTTAAATTGCAATAATTTTGAAACGACATAGACTTTTAAAGTATGCAAAAGTGTAATGCGCAAATATGATAATCAGTTTAAAAATATAGTTGTTCAATTGAGATACACGTCGAGTAAAATACATTTTTCGATAACGAAAAGTCACAATGAACTATAACTAGCAAAACAAGCTCGTCTTTGATTGCATTGCGCGCATTGATAAGCGATACTAATTTTAGGCCGAGCTAAAGCAGATAAGAGCTCGTGCGACATGAAACGACTTATATTAAAGCGTTAAATATTTACCAACAAAACTGAATCATTCAGCAAACTATGCAGCAGTTACGTATCTAAACACACTATTTTTATCGCGTGTAACGCTAATACAAAAGTATATATATCACCAACTGACCCCTTACACACTTGATTCAACTCGAAATTCATCGAGCAACAAGGCTAAATCACCCATTCTCCCCAGTATACGATCAATTCCTTCACTTCTTTATTTTTTCTACCGCGTACTATCCACCATCCACCCGAGCGCTTTTCCTTTTGTCTCTCGTCTCCGACTGCAGCAGCATCGCGGAACATAAATTTCCCCGGGATTGTGTACAGCAACGAAACTGCATGCTCGCACACCCACACACACACACACGCATGCACAATGCCATAGCCGTAGCCTGTGTCTTAGCTTCCTGACTCGGGGACGCGAACTTTGATACCCGCACAGGCCGTTTCTGCTTGCGAAGCTGCTTCCATTATACATATACGGCAGCGCCGCTGCGATTAGCATTCCGCTGCCGACGCGCGCGTTTACTGTGTATATATATATGTATAATGGCGGGCGGACTTTGGCCTTCTGAGATTTAGTGGTTCCGACCAACGTGGAAAGGATACACATAAACAGACGGAGCGAGGGACGCGGAGAGAGATGTATTGTTATACGCCTCGAGGGAAAAAAAAGCCTCTGCTTTGGATTTGTGGAAAAATGGGATTTAAATGTTGTTAACAGTACTCGTGTTTAGAAAATTTAGTTTGGACATAATTGTACAAATTTTTGGCTGGACTAAAAGTTTGGCCAAACTATTTCCGTTATACGCGGAAGCGCACTTTTATAACGATTCGCAAGTTTCAATGTTCTCTTGAATGCATTATAAATAGAGCTAACGATACGTGTTGTTGTGCTTACCAAGTCAATTAATTATAGATGCACATAGAAGTATAATATGCGTAACGTATAGCGTCAGAATCGGTTTATCGAATGGTCCTAAATTTGTTACATTACATGCAGCCATTGTCAGGGACAATTGAATGCGCGCAGCGATTATATCGGTGACAAAAAAATAGGAGCTTCTAGACAGAAATAGAACTAAAAAAAAAGGAAGAAAAATTCGTAGAAGTGAGTGGAAAAAAGCGCATAGAATTTCCCTTACACATCAAGAGAGAATGAAAAATAGAGTGCGAGATGGGACAAAGTGCGCCGCTGACAATGAGCGAGGACAATGTGCGCCCCTGCAGGAATCGCCACCGGTCAATTTGCTCTAGCAGAGCTATACGCGTGAACGATAAATAGACCGTAAGAAGTCGTGCCACAATGGCCGAGATCCCCTTTTGAGCATATAAATCAATTTTTCTCCTCTACTAACATCGATCCCGTGGAAAAGCAAAAGGTGCTTTCTACGAACGACAAATGCGCCACGCTTGGATATATGATTTTCTTCAAAAACATCGAGATACTAATAGCTTCTTTTACTGCCACGAGTCTTGACATTGCGCGTTTATATGGTAACACGTCCGAGGTGTGCAGGAAACTTTTGTGTGCAACTGAACAAGATAAGCTGTTTACGATCGTTTGATCGTTTGTGTATCGGCTTGCTTGATCGATTGCTTCATTCTCCACTGGAAGCGGATGAATTTGGATACACTATTTGGTATCGTGCGTGGCCGTTGCTGTTTCGGCATTGTAAATACACAGATTCGAGGGTTGGATCCAGGAATTGTATGTAGCACAAGCAGTTTAAATATCCATTAAAAAAGGAAGTGTAACATACATATATTTGTCTCAGCGTTATTGCAGAAAGAAACGTCGCTAATCTTTTGCGCATAATGTATGTGTGCTATGCAAGTTAGATAGTGCCAACATCGGATTTTTAGCTTATCAGCATTTATGTTGCTCTCATCCAAGCCGAAAAAGCTGCTTGTATCACATCTCCTTTTACTCTTTTATTTCCTTTCCCTCTCGGCCCTAAGATCCTTTGCATTCTTTGATGCATTTCTTCTCCTAAAGCTGCGACATAGAGAAGACAGAAGGAAGTTTTGCCTCAAAAGCAAAAGGGGAATTCCCTCGTTTATTGCGTTCTCTTTTCCACGGCCGTCGTAATATCGCTTTGGTCACACCGCATATTGTACAGCCAAAATGTAAGCTTTATAATACTTTATGTCGTAATGTAATCTACATGTAAGATATACTCTGTGAGCAGGTGTGAATCATCTCTTTGGGTTCTACCTTTGCAATTGTTTCTAGATTAAATAAATAACTGTGTAAATGTTTAAATATGTCTGTAAAAGTAACTTTTTAATTAATAGGGAATTTATTATTTTTTTGTGTATTTATTTGTAACACTTTATCAATGGCTGCAACCAAAAGTATTCGACTTAAAATATAATGGTATACTTATATAGGTACGTTGTTTTAGGAAATCACGTGGCATTGCGAAGCAGCAGAAAGTTATAGTCAATCATTAGCAGGCTCGAATGCAATGCTCGGAATGAAATGACCGTTATACTCTCGAAATAATTTTACCAAATTGGATATTGTGGGCGTGTAGACTAATAATAAGCCTAATCTTATCTGAATGTGAAAAATACTTGAATGTATTCATAATTTATTTTGACAAGATATTTTAAGCTATAAAACGTATGCACGAGGTACAATATATTTGCACTCATTTAGGAGTATTTGATCAGCAAAGAACCAATGTTTCAACTTCACTTAAATAATAACTGTGCATAATAGTAGTTCAGTATGCCTTCTGATGACATGACATTTTTTACAATACTAATTCTTTGTTTTACGACTTTACAAGTGATTTCAGCTGATAGTGGTAATATAATTTTAATAATAATTACAATGATTTTATATTTATTTATATTTTATTATATTAAAATCTTAAATAATATTAATTTTTAGATATACTTGTACAAATTATTTTATCATTTATTTTCAAAAATCATTCTCTTATCTTTAATTTTTTGTGCACATGTTTATTAAATAATTTTCTTAAAAAATATTGAATCGAATGAAATTGTTTAACCCAGTTGATATTTTATTAATATGTTTTCGGGTGCATGATTTATATAATTATTGTTTAAGAATTACCGCAAAAATCGTTATCTATTTTAATACGCAATACAAATAGTTAATAAAGTATACTATTAATAGCCTATAAAAAGACAATATTATTTTATATCAGTTACCAGAATATAAATCCAGAAGGAAATGACTTAATAAGTACATTATGATTACTTTATTATCAATCCGATTATACTTTATTATATCCCATTCCTGCACCTAATAAAATTTCTATTAAACGTGCACTATCATTTAAATTATGAAACAGTCGTTTAATTTTAAAATAAATTAGTCCTCTGAAGACCAATTCTTTTTCAATCAAATGCTTTTCTATATATGGTTCCTAATAATGGCATAGGTGCCGTACGTAACCGTCTAAACTCTGCTGTTTATTCCGATTACGTGGACATCCCTATATCTTTTTAAATCAATGAAAAAAAGCACGATACGCGATAATATCATTCTATCTTTTTTAAAGAACCAAAATGCACGATCAACGTGAAGACTGGGATGGACTTTGAAGCCCCACCGCTGGTAGTCACATTGATCCACAGCAGATCGGGAGCCGATCACGTATACGCAAAAATCAATAGTCCGTCGCATCTTGAGTTCAACTCACTGTCCAAGAATGGCCTCACTCAGTTTTACGTCGTTCTATTCTGTCCCAGTGGTACGAATCAAGACCGGACAGCTAACGACGGAAACCGTACAGGAGTCATAAAGATAGAGGGCAAACCGTTAAATCGTCCAATGACATCATTGATATGTCTCGATGGCCAGTGGAACCTCGACGGCAACGTGGTCGATTTCAAAAAGATCACCTGTCTGCAGAATAAGAGAACCAGCTACAGTGCACTGCTAAGAGATACGGGAACAAAGTGCATCAAGGGCGAACGCTACGAGATAGGCCACGATTTGGAATCGTATGGATTTCTCAAGACCATAGATCTGTGCTTCGACAAGCAACTCGATAAAACCGTCTGGGTACACGCTGTCATACAACCGGTCAACAAAGCGAACGTCAGGTACACAGAGGCGGGCTCTTGCAGCTTCAAACCGGGAAGTCTCTACAAAGATATAAGAAGCGTGAACAAAGTCTACACGTTGATTAGCTCGTATAATAATTGGGCGAATATATCAAGTGTGGATCTGTATTTGGATAAAAATATGAGTAAGTATACTTGCATTAATGTACTACATATTGAGAAAAAAAATAAAGCTGCATTATACTTCGGACAGAATATGCATTTTAACTTAAATTGATACAGCAGGTGGTATAAACAGATATGCAAGATATGCTCACAAAGTCGTGCTCTATAGTCTCATTCCTTATATAAGTAAAACGCTTGCTCGATAGGCCCGAATAAATATAATAGCTTTTTTTTTATTTCGTGTGGGTCTATTTCAAAAGCAGCTACAATCACTGTGCGATTCACTCTTCAATATTTAGGTGTACCTGTATCCCAAATAATTATCATTATCTATAGTTTTCCTTTCCAGAGTATAGGAAATACTTAGCCAGAGGCCATCTGATAGCTAACAAAGATATGATATACAAGAGGCAGCAAGAGAGCACTTACTTCTATGCCAATGTACTACCGATGTTCCAGAAGGTAAACGCGCAGCCGGGCAACTGGTTCTTCGTCGAGAATTACATTCGCGATCTTGCTTACAACAAGCAAACGGAATTGGATGTGTGGGCCGGTGGGCTGAGAATCTTGATAGTGGAAAACAAGGAGATCTATATGATCCGAAATAGTCCAACTGGCCCGAAGATACCCGTACCTAGGGTAATATTCAAGTGCGTAGTCGACACGAAGATGAAAGAAGCGCTTTGCTTCATGGTGATAAACAATCCTGTACTGTCAAAATCTGAGCTGGAGAGATCCAAGGCAGATTATGTGCTGTGCAAAGATACGCATAAAGCATGCGAGACGATTAATAAGAGATACAACGATGGAAGCCTTGGATACATGTATTGCTGTAGTTTGAGAGATTTTTACGATGCGAACAAGGACGAAGTTGGATTCGAGGACCTTCAACAGTTTCTTGACTACAAACCGCTATCGCTCTTATAATAGCTTCGTAAGATGACTTTACTTTTTATAAATATGATTTTATTAAACTAAACTTTATTATTAAATTTGTATAAAGAAGACTACTACTAATAAAAAGATATGCGGCCAAGGGGACGCCATTGGACAAATGATAAATTCCGGGGATGCCAGATCTTATTTTAAGCAAAATAGGGAAAAAGGGGAATACTGTTAAGAAATATAGGGGTACATTTAATAGTTATGGTTAATAAATTTTTTAAACTAAAATAATAAATATTTATAATAATTTATTGAGTTGAATATTTTAACCTTAAAATATATTCACTGTTAGCTTTGAAAGGCAATTAGATAAAAAAAAAAGAATTAAAATCTAGGCTTTTACACCTAATAAATAAACTAATAATAAATAAAAGCTGAATTTTTTTTAAACAATTTAATGAATGTGAATCACAAAAAAAATTGTCTGCCAGTCGTTGAATGTGTCAAACCCTTTGGCAGACAAATTTGTACACTGCAAGAAAATGAATATTATATTCAAGTGTAGAAACAGTATTTATTATAATTATATTTTGCCTTTTTTATAGTGTGTGAGAGAGAGACGACGACGAACGACGAGCGGAAATAGTTTAATAGAATAGGAGATATACGCAAAATGACGAAACGTAAACTAAAAAATGTAAGTATACGTACCTGTTTGAATTTGATTTCTTGTAGGATTATTTTAACAAAAAATTATTCTCCACATTTTGTTCCAGCAAAAATACCGCACATGAAAGCAAGAAACCGGCAAAACTCTGTTAAGTTAACGACGTCAGCTAACA
>UELU01147610.1:73873-101363 GCA_900490025.1 Megastigmus dorsalis
GCGGTTACCCCCTGAAACAAGGTTGCTCAAGTGATCACGGGTTCGATTGCCAGTTCCGAAAAAAGTATTTTTGGTATCCGTAAATTATATTAAAAAATACACCATTTCCGCCACACTGCAACTTGATTTTACACTCCAAATACAAGCGAAAATCATAGATTCAATTAATTTGACAATTTTAACGTCACAGTAGCGCAAATTGTAATGATTAAATATGTTTTAAAAGTTACTAAAAGAAAAACTACCGTTAAAGCATATAAAGAAAAAATACCTTGTAACTAGTGTGCAAAAAGTATTAGTGTAATTTAAAAGTTGTTCTAGAATTCACTATTAAAATAATAGTTCTAGAATTATATGTACGTATTATAGTCGGGGAGCCCGTGAACATTTTACTAACGAAATTTTTTTAAACCTGTAACTTCATAAAATGTTAAAGGCGTGAGTACTGAGTATAGTAAGCGCAGTCTGCCAGTTGGGTGCTGGCACGTTTATAGTGGATGCCGGTTGAAAGATATAATAAAAATGAGTACAGTCACGTTATAGATGCGAAGCCGAATTTTTTTTATAAACAATTTAATGAATGTAAATCACAAAAAAAATTGTCTGCCAGTCGTTGAATGTGTCAAACCCTTTGGCAGACAAATTTGTACACTGCAAGAAAATGAATATTATATTCAAGTGTAGAAACAGTATTTATTATAATTATATTTTGCCTTTTTTATAGTGTGTGAGAGAGAGACGACGACGAACGACGAGCGGAAATAGTTTAATAGAATAGGAGATATACGCAAAATGACGAAACGTAAACTAAAAAATGTAAGTATACGTACCTGTTTGAATTTGATTTCTTGTAGGATTATTTTAACAAAAAATTATTCTCCACATTTTGTTCCAGCAAAAATACCGCACATGAAAGCAAGAAACCGGCAAAACTCTGTTAAGTTAACGACGTCAGCTAACAGGGTGTGTGAGCATTGTAGATATTTTATTTTTAGCAAACAACGATTTAGTGCAAAAAAAGAATTGGTTGAAAGTGACCCGCGGGTTCATTTACAAATATCCCGATTCAAGATAAATTGCCAAATTGCTCAAACAAAATATCTTTTAATTACAATTCAGTTGATAAATCCTGCAAGATCGAAGGTGCTTCGTCAGATTTTACAAGGTTAGCTGTACAGAGGCATGCCAACGTTCGAAGGTGCGCAGGCATAATAGGACAGCTTTTGGGTAGTTCATCGAGCCAAACAACAGGTTTGAGCATCTTCATGTGGACCTCATCAAGCTTCCGATCATCAACGGCATGCTTTACAATAATCGACAGATTCTCTCGTTGGCCCACAGCTGTTCCTCTTCCAGATATGCAGGCCAGCACCGTCACCAAGACGCTGGTGGATCACTGGATTACGTTTTTCGACACGCCGCTGCGCATCACGTCAGATCGTGGCGCTCAATTCGAGTCAGCGCTATTTAACGAGCTCGCACGACTGATGGGAATCAAAATCATTCACACGACTTCATACCGCCCTCAGGCAAACGGCATGATGGAAAAGTTTCACAGAACTCTAAAAGCCGCTCTCCGCGGCAGCACAGCAGCATGGGTCGACGCACTGCCCTTGGTCTTACTGGGCCTGCGCACGGCTTTTAAAGAGGATCTTCAGGCATCACCGGCAGTAATGCTGTTTGGAACAACGCTAAAAATTCCAGGGGAATTCTTCACCACTTCAACAGCAATAGCAGATCTTTCCAGTTTCAACCGCAATCTAAGGCAACTCTTCGCGAGCATCAGGCCGGTGCAGGCGTCCAGACACTCGGTCCAGCATCCTTTTTTTTCAGAAAGCTGCGCACGTGTTCGCACGTGTTCAAACGGGTGGACAGCATTAAAAAACCTCCGGAGCAACTTACACCGGACCGCATAGAGTCATCAAACAGAACAACGACAGAACGTACGTCGTAGAAGTGAACGGCGAGCACAGAACCCAGCTCCAACCGGCCTACTTGGAGGCCGAGGAACTCACGAGGATCACCGCCAACAGCGACTCTCAAGAAGGTCAATCAGCGGGTACATTGCAGCAAGCAGCATCCAACCTCAGAGAACAACCATCGTCGCAGGGTCAGGGTGACCCTATTCAAGAACCTCCACCTCGATCAACTCGGCGTGTAACGTTGGCGGAGCTTCCCGCCCCGTTTACTGGAGGGGGGATAGATGAGGCGACAACAACCAGGCCTTCCGTGCAAGCTGGCCATAAGCGCCGAAAGCAGGTGCTGATACCGCGCGCGATGTACGCAGTCGGAGGAGCAATGCAGGCGCACTATTCTTACAGTGTCTTCAACCGCGTGCAGCAAACCAACGAACTTTATTCTGAGCTTAATACTTACCTTCGTGTCATTGTTAATCATCAAAGTTGTTATTGTTAATAAAGCACTTTTGTTGTACAATTGAGTGGTGACAGCATGCAGATTTATTTATGCGGAATCCTCGCGTTGTGAGCTTTATCTTTCGCGAACTTGAGCGATTGGTTTTACTAACTTTCTACAAACAAAGCCTTTACAAATTAAAGCCAAAGATCTATATTCTTTAAATTCTCTTTCTAACTTTTCTAAAATAATATTATTTACTTCAAATACTGACGTGTTTCCAGGTGTTATTATTGCTCTATCACACAACCACTCAAAAGATGAAAACGAATAAAGTTTGACAAATTTGTTTTAGGCATTTTTAAAAAGTGTCCACAAATAAAATAACATTTTCAAAACGAAACAGTCATTATGAATATTCGCCAAAGAACTTTCATAATATAGCGTAAAAAAAATTTACTCAAAAACGGTTTGCTCCATACCGAGTTTCACGCTCCTGCTTATATCCTCGGCGACAATTGTTAAGGTACGTGTTCGCCAAAAGCTGTGCGTCGCCGCCTGGTGGTAGGCGCGCGACTCGGCTTTCCAACAGGGCGGCGCGAGTATTTCGCCGGCCGACCGCCACACGCTGTTGTTCCCCTATATTACATCAATTGATTTATGTATTACGTAGGAGGATCCCAATGAGATCGCAATAAAATGAAGGTTTTAGAGTCAATCATTTGACAAAAAAACATTAAATGAAAATCAGTGTCTTAATATATTTATCGATATCAGCATCGTTTGCAAAGTATAATATATCACTGCAAAAGTGTAGTAGGTAAGTATACACCTAAAATATAGCTTAAGAGATGCGGCGGTTACGAGTGCTTTGAAAAACTCTCTTCGACCAATATATCGAGTAACAAATAAAAACGTCGTCCATTATGAAAAGTCATTAAAAAAGAAAGAGAGGATAAGCTTATAAGAGCTCAGCACAAAACGCGAGAGTAAGAGAGATGAATGCAAAAGAGCATAGAGAAAGAGAGAGAGAGAGAGAGTGAGAGAGAGGGGGGGGGGAGAGGGAGAGTTAGTATACGAGAGTATAGATATAGGAATGGAACGCGCATAACGCCGCGGTTATACGTATAATAAGCCCAGTGACTTCATATTACGGATATCGTTGTTTGTTCAGCCGTTGGCAGGAGGCTATACTCGTTCCACAAAGGCAAGCAGCCCGAGTATACCATCGATGCATTTATGCATGACGCCGCGGATCGAGCAATAATATTTTCATTTTGCGCCTCTCTCTCTCTCTCTCGCCGCCGCGGTGGCAAAAGGAACAAGGATATATAGCGCGCAGCGAAGGTGGCCGCCCCGCGCTACCGAGTATCGCGCGGGGGAGGATTCACACTCGTATATACATATATAGCTTTGGTGTGCGAGGATCAGGGGGGGATGCGGAGAGGAGCGAGATGAGCCGACGAGTGATCGTGGAACTTGATTCGACGGTGGAGGGGAGGGAATCCACGGCTAGACCATGACGTGGACGCAGCCTGCAGACTTTATTATTCAAAGTAGGCTTCAGAGGCGAAAATACTTGGGATATCGCGCGATTCCTGCGCTGCTTCTATCCTATCTTGTAATAATTTTTAAGTTATATATACGCGATCCTTTGGTAATGGATAAACTAATAGAAATATTAACCATATATTTACTTTATAATTATACACTGGTATGACAAACTTGCAAATCCTGAAGAAGTATGTTATCGCTAAAAACAGCCCTTCGCATAAGTACTTCTACCCACCGATTAACGAGCCGTTACATTGTTATATTAATAAACAATTCATTCTGCTTTGTACTTAATAATCGACAAATTAGCAATTCGAAGAAATAAGAAATGCTCTCAAGCTAAAGCAGTAAATATTCACTCCTGTCAATCTTCTTTAGTAAATCTTTTAATATTCGTGTCAATCTCATTAGTAATAATATACTTAAATCTTCATTCGGGTTTGACAAAAACGAGGATTCATCTCCGATAGCAAAGAAAAATTGATTAAGCCTCCCAATGTGCATTGAGGTATGTGACAAAGCTTTAGAGTCAAAGCGAACATCAAATGTCACTAATCCTGATTTGCACGACAATATATGTACATGTCCCTCTCTCTCGAGTCATTATTGCAAATCAAATCCGATGACTGTAACGTCTTTTTCTCTCCGATCTCTTCTTTTTCAGGTGCACATTGTCTTGATCCTCCCCTCCCTTTTCACCTATTTATTCCTCCTTATCCTCTACATCCTCCAGCTCATATATATATATATACTACCCTTAAGTTCCCTCTCTCTCTCTCTCTCTCTTATGCGCACCTCTACGTCTTTTTTCTGGTTCTTTATTTTTCTCTTCGAGCTCCTTTCTCAGACTCTTCGCATTATAAGACGACAAAAGAACATCGCCGTGCACAGTGAAACAGAGTCAGTGAAAGAGGAAGAGAGAGAGAGAGAGAGAGAGAGAGAGAGAGAGAGAGAGAGCCAAGATGGCGGATCGGCAGCAGCAGTGGCAGCAGCAGGAGCGACTAACTGTGGCCTATTGTTGCCGCGAGCAGAGAGACAAAATGAACCCGATTGTTAGCCAGGGAGGCATCATAATGAACGTCCATTCAACGGGACGACACCAAATGAGCTCCCGCGCGTCTTGTCCCGCAGCTTTGTCTACGATACTTTTAATTTTGCTTGTTTTGCATTTTCCAAGAGCGAGTGAGAGGAAGAAATCTGAGAGAGAATGAAAAAAAGTATAGAGAGAGCTATATGCCGGGGTAAGAGAGGGAATATAGATATAGACGAAGCCGATTTGCTTCGCATTATATCGATATACCGAAATTTACCGTTTCCTTTGTTGCAATTTCTAATCACAGTATTGAAATTTAATGTTCCGACAACCTTTTACAATATTATATTATAAAAAGCGTATTAATTAATAGATTCCATCGTGAGAATAAAGTATAATAAACGATTATTTCCGAGAAAAGAGAAAAAATTTCATGTTGTATTCAGTGGTTATTTTAGGATTAAATTTGATTATTTTGATTGGTAAGAAATATTTTATACGCATAAAAATGGAACAAAAAAACAACTTACTTTTCTATATCACATCTGTTTCCAATTATGCGTTCCAGATTTGTGCATTTGTCATCTCGCGGCAAGAGACCCGCTTTTCTTTCTTCGATTCTTCATCCTTTTCCTTCTCCACATTTCATTCAGCTTAATTGTATTTCTGCCTCTGGGCTGGACCGACCGGTGCGCTTCTCTTTTTCACCTTTTTCTTTTGAAATTCAAATCTTCCCTAGCCCTCCGACAATATAATCCAGTGTGGTCATTCTTTTAACGTAATTCTTTGTGCGCAATCCTGTCATTGTTTCTTTTTTTTATCCTCGGCTTGTATAATTCCTCCATTCGTTCTTTTCAATTATTTCCGAGTCCCCCTTCCCGTTCATCCTGCATTGAAATGATTCTTTGAGACACACGCACGAAGAAGATGCAACTTTCGTCTCAGCGTTAGGATTTATATTCGGTTTAATCTATGAAAAGAAATGAAACAATGTAAAGGAATACTTGAACTCTTTTGGTTTATCTGCTTCCTGTTTCGTTTTGCCGGTTAAATAACTGCCATGCAACGCTAGACTCTCGGAGAAGATGATCTTGAAGTAAATGTAATGAACATTTTTGACTCAATGAATATGTACAAGGAGTATTTTTGTTTTGGCATACTACAATGACTTAGAAATATATTGTAGTATTGTAGTATTGTATAAATGTTCAGAGAAACTGGATTAGCAGAGATTTCACAAATAATAGAATATTCTAAAGCGTTCAGAATTGAATGTCTCGCATCTCACAAAAGGTTCTTACAGTATAGATGATTTATCATACACGACTTAGTTTTTTTGCTATGGTATAAAATATGTTATTATAACTTTGATTTTATATTGAATTCAATATTTGTTGAATAGGTAATATTGAATTCAGCATTCAGTTTAAAACTTTTGTGATTTCATCTTCCCGCGAACGATAATTCTTTAGATTTTTGATATACAACATAAAAGCAAACAGTATCCTTTGCTTTCTACAATCACAAATATACGTTTTCATAAATAAAGTTTTGAAGGAATTCCTGCTTTACTCAGTTTTATTTCTAGATCAAACAGAATATTTTAATTAATGCCTTGCTTGGCATAAATTATGCAGAAAATAGGTTATTATGATGTATACACATGTTAACACATTTCTCGTGTACTCACAAAAAAACAGTAATACGTGTATACCTTTGCGAGATCTTAAGCTCATGTATCAAGAGCGCGAAAATTCAGAAAGAAGAAGATCGCGAACAAACAAAAATCCACATCCACGTTAATACCCCGCAGCATTCATCAAAGATTCACGCCTACCACCAAAAGCCAGGCGAAGAAAAAGCAGCTGCAGCCGCGATGGCAAACAGAAGCAAAAAAGAAAAAAGAAAAAAAATTGACACAATATAATACCAGAAGAGAAGGCGTAAAAGTCTCGCTTGCCGTTTCTCGGCATCTCTGAATTCTTAGCTATTGAATCGCAGCCGCCTCGCACAAAAGTCCATATTTATATCCAAACAATGCAAATTCCCAGCAGCAGCAGTAGCAGGTCTGACGAGAAGGCATTCGATGCGCGCGAGCGCCACCTCATTTTTGTGTCGCGCGCCAATCTCGAGGGACGAATGCCGCTGAATTCGGTAGAGAAAGAGAGAAGGAAAAAAAAGCCGAGAGATATAGAAAAAGAAGCGAAGAATAAGGAAAGGCGGGTAGAGAGAGAGAGAGAGAGAGAGCGAAAGACTTTAGGAAGACACACCGTATAGCCTTGTGGTATATTCTCTGTGCGCCTCCGCACTTCAACTCTTTTTCAGGGCGTGAACGCGAATGCCGAGAAGAAGAGAGCGAGGGGGTGCAAAAAGGAAAAATTGTGTATACCGCACACCCAACGTCGTGTTGTACGTGTATACGTGGGGATTGCGCGCCTCCGCTAATTGTAGCACCTTTTCATATTCGCCCTGTCGCGCTTTGCCTCCACTTTCCTCTCTCTCTCTCTCTCTTCTTCGTTTCGCTGCATATAACATTTTCCTCGCTTTTTGTGCTCTCGCGCCTGAGGAGCGAGAAAAGCGAGAGTTGGGCGCCAAAACACGGCCGAGAGATTTTTGAGAGTTTCGACGCTTGTCGCGCGGAGATTTTGTTTTTATATTGAAATTTGCAGAACCGAGTGCTGAAAGCTTTGAAACCAAGAAGCGAATATGGTGGTACTTTCAGCGTGTGTCGGGTCATAAACGCATATCGGTGTGAATTGCCCAAACGGCGTATTTATGTTATGATGCACGTAGTCGCCATATGATCCACTCTGTTTAAGAGAGATCGAAAAAAGTTTTCATGAATATTCTCGAAAACGGAAAGTATATTTTTAATTAATTTCGTCTACTTGTATTACGTAGACAAAACTGAACGTAAGATTTTATCCTATATAAGGTAATTTTACATATATGGTTCTAAAACTAAAAGTTTATCGATTCGTTTGTTGCAAATTACATTGCTAATTAAATAATATTTCTGGATAATTTTCAAAGGAGTCTTACTACAGCGTTTATGGCGTCAGCAATAAATATATATTTTATCGTAATATAATTAGTAAATTAGATTAGGAGCAGCGAAAGCGGAACCTATCAGCTGGACGCTTGGAAAATGACAGTGCAGATTATGGTATAATAGGAAAGAAACAAGAAGGAAAAGGAATAAAAGACATTAATTCGAGACGGACACACGTTCAAAAAAAAAAGAAAAAAATACGCATAGTTAGTTTCGTGATGTGAAAGAGTCACGCTAATGAAAACAGCTGTCAACGATGGTTCCCTTCTCTCCGAATAATCGGAGTAACACGTGGGCCAACATGTAAAGTCACGCCGTTACATTATATTGAAGTTTCTCTTCTGCACACGGAGTGTAGAAGCTGCTTATTTCTTTTTCTCTAGATTCTCTTTTCTCTCAGATCAATGTTGTATTTAACTTTCTAAAAGAGCTTGCCGAAGCTCCTTTCTATGCTGACGTAAGAAATATAATAATATTTGACATCGGTACTGGATATTTTTGAAATTAATTGAAGTTTTATTTTCTTTACATATTTTTGAAAGAATTTTTAAACAGAGATATATATATATAGAAAGTGTGTACGTAAACTAAAGCGTAATTATTGTCACTGTGCTCATGAGTGCATAGAGTCATAAAAACAAAAGTATAGTAGCCTTGAAATAATAATTGCTACTATGTTGTAAAAATGAATATACAAATTGACGTATTACTGAAAACGCAGATTTATTTTATGTTTACATGCTTAAATGCTTAAAAAATTCTATTACTCCTCGAGACTCGTTCAATAGTAAAGTTAAGTAATAAAAATTGTGCACGTAAAAGTTTATTTCCACTTTTCTGAATAATTTTAAATATAATATACAACATTTTTTGAGTAAGATTTTAAAAATAGTACGTACATTGTATGATTAAATTAATTTTTTAATATTTAAATTATTTTCAAATCTGATTCATGCTTAATTATAATATTTCAAAACTTAAACTAATCATAAGAATTTATTTAAAAAAGTTAATCTCGTTCATTTTCATAACTTTATGTAGAATCATCACGAACCGATTTTGACGTAGTGCAGTCGTCAGGACCATCAAAGTAAGTATTTTTCTCGAATTGCATAATCAATTTTCTTAATTTCTTACTTTTGCAATATTATATGCAATATCAGAGGAATCTTACAATTTACATAGACATTCTAGTATTTTACGAGAATTGCGATCCGATATCAAGATTTCAGGGTAGCCTAACGAAGAAAAGTGCGACATATTTCACCCTCGTCGAGATAACCTGAGCGTTCTCATCTTGCTCATTATTATTTTATAATTTAAAGTAGTTTAATTCAATTCTATAATGTCTTTTGAAAATTTTATTACCATGACATGCATTATTTACTTGGAAATTATGTAGAGATGCTTAATATTGTTACTGGATCTGTTTACATTCATAAACAAATACTGAAAAATAATTATACTTATGACTTATATCCATATCGAATTTCGTATACTTGGAGGTTTGAGGTCATCCATTACAAATTCGGCAGATTCTTTAAATTCAAAATATCCTATATAAATGAAAAAATGTGAAAAGTTAACTTTAATCGTGATCGATATTGTCAACAAGTCGCTAAAAAGATGTGATATATCATTAATGTGAGGGTTCATCGTGAATAAAACATTTTTAAAATTTTTGTGTGCGTAAAAACTGACTCACTCAATGGGGATAAACTATACCGTAACACATACAAGTAACGCATTTTTAAAATCATAAAAAAATTATTGTTTAAAGACACGATTTTTCATAATTTTATAACTTACGTATGAAATTTTCAACTATATGCGACCTTCAAACTTAACTTCAAACACGATCACCATTAAAAATTTGTCGTATATAAGTGCAATTATTTATACTCTTTCAACGCAGTCGTTACTTACACAGTTGCAAGCTCTTTTTCAAAGGCGTCCCTTTATTAAGGTAACTAAAAAATATTTAAATATGGTATTAGAGTTTTATCGAACGCCAAATATATTGTTCTCAATAAAACTTTTACTTCGATTGGAAAACTAAACAATTTTTTTTTTAAATAAATGTAGGAATACTATACCCATATTATAATAGCAACTTATCATTTCACTCCATTCAACTAATTATAATATAGTTTCGAATTAATAACATTTTAGAAACTTTTTTTTTATTTAAAACTAATATTGTCATTTACAGGCCGCTTGTCAAATCATCAAAATTTAACAATGGCTCGCTATAGCTTTTACATTTGCATCACCTCATTTCTACTATTGACTTCTTCGTGTCAGGAAGACAACGAGGACAGTTTGCAAATTATACCATTAATGAAAAATATCGGATCCGTTGCTAGTATCGCTTTCAAAGCTGCCCAATTCTTATGGAAAGCCATTGACACTAGTGGTATATTAAAGCAACACTCATCTACTGATCGTGTGAAAATGCCATTTACTGGACCATCGCCGCACTCACAAATAATGAGTCAGCTTAAACAACTGTCTGCCAAAAGTGACAGGTTGCAAGTAGAAATGAGGACCATGAGAGATGTGTTACTCGACAAACTTACGATGGACATCCCTGGACTACAGGACCTAAATCATCACATGTCCAAAATCTTTATCAATTGCATGAGCGTAAGTAAAACGTACGACGACTTTGTCGAATACCTTAGCTCGGGAAAGAAATACGACAAAAAACTACTTGTGGCATTTGCGAAGAAATCGGTATCCGATGGTTCTTGTGGCGTATCTAATTTGCTTGGCGAAATAAATGCATTGTTAGTACGATCCGATGCCAACCTCAACCCTGTTAATGCGCTCACTCTATTGGTAAAACATGCAGAGGTAAGTTAACAAATAGAACACTGTGAAATAAGGAATATTTCTTTATCAATATGGTAGTTGAACCAAAGAGATTCAATTGCTTTCGAATTTTTGTAGTTGTTCTTGGACTATACCAAAGCCGAAAAAAGTCCACAGAAATTGCTTTATGACTTGCTGAATTCTGTTATATTCAATGAAGTCAAGGGTTACCTCGCCTTGCGATTCAGCTACTCAGTTCTTGATCAATTCGAAGGAGGTAAGTTTTTCTGTTAAATAAGGAATGCATTTTTCATCTTATTAAACCGTGTACAAATTCATTTTCAGGCCAATATGAATTCAACATCGAGAAGGCGGAGCGTGAATTCGGACGAAGAGTCAATGGTACCATTGATGCATTCAAGGACGCACTGCCTTTGATGTCACGAGAGTTTTCGACGCGCGATCCAAACTCACATTTAGAAGGTGGGATATCTAATTAAATTACCGTTTATATTTTAATATCAATATTATTATCTTTGTTAAGATACCTATCATTATAGACGAGACGTTTACCGAACTCAAGCAAGTTTTCCAAACAGTTATGATCGATGAAAGAAATATAGATCCACGCAATCATTGTTATAACCTCTGCTACCAATATCCAGAACCAAAGCAAGAGCGAAACTGTCATAAAGATAAACCGTTTTGTACGAAACAGCGTCGCTGCCAAGGAAAATTACACAACTGTGATTACAAAGTGCCAAATAATGTGCAGGTCTGCTTGGCGGTAAGAATATTTTGTGACTTGTCCAAATTATAGTACATTGAACAGTAAGGATTATGAAAGCTGGTTGTACACTTCGACGGTGCAACGTGCGGAAAATTACATGCAGCGTTAAAAAATATTAATTTAATATATTTTTACTTTTTTATAAATCAAAGTAAAATTTTTTAATATGTTAATATCGAAATTATATAAAATTTATTATGGCATATAGCAAGTAAAAAACTATATAGTTTTTCCATTAAAAAACTTTAAGGCTACCTAAAATATTATACAATATATATGTTTTTGCCGAATATAATGCACGAGCTACATAACTCAATAGATAAAAATAGCAAGTGTACAACTTGATAAGCTGCCTAAAAGAGTTCAAAAAATATTTCAGCCACACATTCGTAAATTTTTTTCTAAAATGACGAAATGATTCGGATCAAAACTAGATATTACTGAATTACAACTGTTTTCATCGTTAATATATAAATGATAGCCATTATTTCTAATTTCTAAAAATTATAAATTGAAATGTATACTCTGATTAGAAAATTTTATTTTAGTGAAATAAGAAGTTTGATATTTGAAAAATTATATCACAGGATCCGAGTAGTTCTCGAAGATATGAATACATAGTCGATGGAAATGGAGACATTTATGGTAACAAGAAGAAAGAGTGCGCAACAGAATTACTTACAGGCCAACAAATCTATCATACATGGACAAATATGGTGTTTTGCGATATATGCACGTGTACATGTGCTGAGGCTAGTATGCAGAGCGAAAGTTTTATCAATTTGACACCAATTCTTTCTAGAACAGAAGATAATTAGTAAGATATCTAAATAAAACGTATTTAATCCTATAGATTAAGATAATACCCATTATTTTTCTTTATGATAGAGTATAGTTAGAGTATTTTTGGACAAATTCATAAGTTATTCATTCATAAGTTGTGAGTTTCGGCGTGAAAATATTTAGTATTTCCAATATATTGCTGAAAAAATTATCAATATACGGGAAATGAGTTCGATGAGTTAACCATCGAACAATACATTTCCCATTTGTAGCTTATATAATAGCTGCAGTGTTTAAGTCACAGATTGCTGATGTATTCTTGAAGTGACCATTGAATTAGTAATGCATTAGCAATCTACGACTTATGCACTGTGGTTATATGTGTGCCATATATGGAAAATGTCCCCATATATTGCACGATAAGTTAGTCACATATTGCTAATCTTTCTAGCAACATATTAGCAACACTAAATAATTTCATCCGGGATCCTATGAATGAACTTAAGAATCATTTTAAGGTGCAGTTCAGGTTTTTGCTTCTAAAATTGCTTGTTTCAATTTTTAAGTTGAATAAATAGCAACAAATATTCAGTATCTCATCTAACGAATACGATCGGTTGTCTTTGAAGAATAATATGACAAATATCTGTTACAGTATTATTACAGGAGCACGCCTGGTAAAGAAAAGCCGTATATTGCATATCCAGATACAGGAAGGAAAATTGCTACCGAACGGCGTAATAGATGAAAACACAGTTACTTGGGCACCGATTCAGCTGAGCACACCTGGTAATACTACTATTTATTAATCTTTTTCGTTTAAAACACTGAGATTTCGCAAGTATACCAAAAATAGAGGTTACTTAACATCCTCCTCTTTGACCCCACACAACACGGTCATATTCTAAACATTTTTTTAAATATGTCATTGAAACATTCTCTTATTATTACTTTTCAATGTAGATAATTAATAAGTGAAAGGCTTCAGGAATAATATTCAGTTTGCAAATTCAAAGTTTTTATTAAGACTTACTGTAGAATTAAAAATTTGGCTGATAAACAGTGCAGTGGGAATTATGGCACTTTAGCCGTTAATGGATTGCTCTCCTTATTATGGTTTCAAGATTTATAATTTCACATGATATCAAACATATCATTTTAATTCTTGAAGCTTTTTCATGATCACCGATATAATGCGAAACTTATTTTCTAATTTTCCAGAAATCCTTACTCTTACATGGGCTGAAGTGCAAGAAATCAATCTGGATGATTTAATAGCTCCCGATAATCACGTTATAGTAGGATTATCTTTTATTCGGAAAAATATTAGCGATCATCATGCACGCGTGCATTTGGAAATTGTTTCAAAGCCAATTGATTTTCTTAACGGAACTATTTATAACGATCAAAATATAACACTAAGCAATGAACCATCTAAGTATGAAATAATATTATTATTTAATACAATAGTCATACAGTTTAATTTTAATTAATAATATTTAATTTCACAGTCACGAAATAGATCTCAGTGATCTTAATATACCTACGAATGTGGAAGGGAAATCACTCACTAGGTCACAATCTGGTCAGTATCTGAAGTTTGTTCCAAGTGGATTGAAAGTCGATGCAGGACAGAGCACAATTCCCTTTATTGATATTCAAAATCTCACAACGATTCCTGCTGCGCCGTTATCGGGCTTTGGACTGTACCACAGATACCGTGAAACCAGCGGAGGATTTCTGGCACTCAAATTGTTTACGTACAATTTTGCGCCACACTTGGATGCGAATCTGCCAAAATAATGATAGTATTTTAGAATTTGTACATTTTTTAAATAAATTAGGAAACTTAAAACAGTTTCCTCATAAAAACCTAACGAAACTAAATTATCATTTACTCCTTATATACACACACACATATGTACAGGGTGTTATTAAAGTACCGCAAGACCTTAATAACTCGCTTGGATATTTATGATTTTTTCCCGGCTATCTAATGGTGACCTTGAACACGTCCATGACATTCAAGGTTATTCCAAGGTCTATTTTTCTATTAAACATAAGCTAACTTTATTGATGTGTTGTTGACATTAAATATAATTAGTAGTTTACAAGAAAAAAATTGTAAAGATTTGTAAATCAGGATCACATCATCTTACTACCTCGATTTTGAACATTTTGCTATAGATTAGTAATTTGTTATTTTCCTGGTCCAAGAATGATTTAATTTACTCATTATTGGTAATCTTACGCATTTTTTTCTACGTTTCGATATGTACTTAATTAATAAACGCGAACAAAATTATGAGCGTAATATGAAATAATTAAATAATTATCTGTTTCCTTGGTGTAAAATATCAATAATTATAAAATCAGTTACCTTCAAAGATAAATAATGAGATCCAATTATTGATGCTAAAGCGATTCTTATGCAGCGCGACACGAAGTGCCGATTGATTCTACTAATTGCACTGCGTCGTGACATTATTTTTGGAGTTAATTTTGAAAAGCCTCATTTGAATATAGAATATCCACTTGGTATTATTATTGTTTTAATTGATCATTATGAGATTCGTTATGTCAATATCCAAATTTTGTAGAATGAGTATGTAATTAATAGCTGTTAAATTCATACATGCTGCAGCAATATCAAATTCGAAGTTAAATTATGTCATATGTGCATGTATTATATGTATATTTGTTTCAGCTCAACTAATTATACTTGGCCTAGCTATTACATAAACGACCAGTGAAGCATTGCGATAAAAATATTATTAAAATTGCCTTTACACGGATGAACCAACCTAAATCAAATTCTCCATTTTCATTAAGTCGACAATAACCAAATCATAAAAAAATTAATTTTCAATAAGAAGAGAACGTACAGCGCCTACACGTCTTGCTCATTTACAAACAGTTCGTCAAGCATCCCCAAAAATAATCGCGAATGAAATTCCTTAAAGTAAACAAAGTCCCACGCTGGCAGTTCGTCCTCGGCAAACTGTGTGAGCCTCCCTATAAAAATCGGCATGATGCATGTGTCCGCATATAGAACAAGCAGATATTCGAGGGTTGAGAGTGAGAGAGCTATAGAGAGTAGAAAAAGGCCGCGCGCGCAGCAGTAGGGGATGAGAGAAGCGAGTGATAAAGTTGCGTCGGAAGAAAATCGTCCACCGTGTCTAAAAGCCACTGACGGATTGCCTCTTATCCCCTAATGTGTATATTATGTTAACAAATAAACGTACGGGCTTATACCGCGTGGTTATAATAAAAGCTGCCCCGCGCACCCGCGGTAATGTATGCGCGCCGTATAGAGAGAGAGAGAGAGAGAGAGAGAAGACACGTCTCTCGCGCACAATATTTTCAGCCCGCGCGGGTGATATAATGGGGCCGCCCTCGTATAAATAATATCGCCCTGTCCTGATACCCTTCCTTGTCATCGGCTCAACTCGGAATTCTTGAGTAGACGATTCTTGGGGTAGGCGAGGTTATGGACGAGGGGGTTGATAATTAAAAAAGAGGAATAATATGGCAAACGAATTTTGATTTTTATGCCTTTAATTTTTTTTTAATTATCCGTGTATACTTCATGTCGACATACTATATAATATTCCAACTGTATAGCAATCGTTATATTGTCCGAAGGACATGTTTTACGAGCAGTATAATAACGAAATAGTCTGGAGATACACTTTGGCTCATAAACATTACTTAAAACTGCTCGTAATAATGTCCGATTCATTGCAGCTCACCCATGGCAATTAAATTATTCCAAATTATTAAAAGCTCATCTTATTATCAAAAACTTATAGTCTCCCCCCATTTCCTTGGCGCTACTTTCGATTCCTCGTCCCGTAAGCTCTCCGTCCTTCTTTCCACCCCCTCGACAACTTGAGGGCTAAGCGAATGGAGAAAGGAGTTGAAATATGTAGGAACTTACAGCTCTCCTTGTTATGAGCGGTGATAAATTACGCCAGCGGGCAAAATCCATTGAGGGTAGCGAAGCGTGTGTGTGCGCGATGTTGTCATCGTGGTCGTCGTGCGGCTGAGAAGGAAATACGGCCACTATCTCCTTGACAATATTTCAAAAATCCCTTAAGTCGAGCTCTGCATGCGCGAAGTGCATCGTGTGCAGCTCCTTAGCGATTTTTCTGTGCCGAGCAGAAGAAGGACAAGTGTCCTGAGGAAAGGCACTTTTCTTATAAAAGTCAAAGACGACAAATTATTTGGATGCCATGTTCAGAATCGGATGAGGATACTGTAAAATTTATTTGTATTTGCGTTTGATCCACTGTACTGATAGTAAACGATCTCGAATGAATTCCATTCTTACGAATAAGTATTTAATAAGATGTATAGCAATCGATACAAAAACATTTTTTTTTGCATTTTACCTACTTCACAATAACAATAGTCCAAAAATTTATCAAAGAATATATTGCTTATAAATATTAATATCATGATGATTCGACGATGACGAAATACATTTTTTACAATTTGCATCTACCATATACCTTTTCAATATATATTATTTATGCCGAATACAAAGTTTCAAAAGTTTCATCTTTTAACTTGCAGAAAAACGTGGAATACCGTGCATAAATAATTTTTCACCAGCGTCAGAAGTATTTTCGCGCTCGCAAAACCCGATCGCAGTACAATAAATAATGTCCCACACCGCAATTAAACCTAGTCTTTTTAACAAAACAGTTAATCAATCCGCGCTTATTCACGGGGCTTGCTGAAAATTACGAGTCGCGAGAAAAAGGGGAATCCCGAAATGAAATATTTCCCAACGGCAATAAATAAGCGATAAGTTAAAGAGTATAACGAAACAAAAAAAAAGGAAGAAGAAAAGAAAAAATAAAGGATAAAAGAATAAAAGTCCCGATATATCCCGTCCTCCAGGTGGGATTAAAAATTAAGTATCCACGCAAGAATATATCCTCGTCTCTCAAACTGGTGCCGTAAATCCTTCGTCGACCGATTTAATATTCAAAACACACACACACACATACTCGCGACACACGCACACACACACACACAAACACAAATAATGCAGACACAGTTGAATCTGGCCAACCGTCTTCTTCTCTCCTTGCTCTCGATGCTCGGCTTTTTCTCTCCTCTAATTTATTGAGAAGTCTCGAGAAAGGCCAAAAATCGCGAAACAAGAAAGGGAGGCCAAACAGCGAGAGATAATGGGATACGCGCGCGCGCTCCACGAGCTACTGAGGCACAACTGTGTGTGTGTGTGTGTGTGTGTGTATGTGTGCGTGAGCTAGCACGTAACGCCTGAACGGAGATCGGTGAATATCGAGTGCCGCCGCATGTCGTGTCCAATAAATTTTCCCGGCCCTAACAATGACTTCCGTGTGCGCATATATACGGGGTGGCTCGTTTTAACCCATTAACGACCGAAACGCTTTTCAGACTGCCACACGGCTGTACACTCGTTCTTCTTCTTCTACTATTTTTCCTATTTTTTTTCTCTCTTTTTTCGTAGCAGATTTATTATTTTTTACCAGTTTTTTTTTTCGTTGGTGCCTCCCTTGTTGTCTCGATGCAGCGTTGTCTTCGCGTCTTGTTATCGTGATTTATATATGAACACGAAAGAATTGCTAGAATATTCATGATTTTGGATAATTCACTAAAGAAGGATTTGGTTTATATTTTAACGCGTTATACCGATTTATTCGAAATTAATTGTCTCTGTACTCATAGCAGTTATCCAAAATGATTGTCGATAATTATTATTATACTTGCAATGCTACTAGATTACAAGGATGATCCTAATTTTGGCCATAAGTTTATTGGAGAAGTTTTACGATGCATTGGTACAGTCTCGTCGAACATCCTTTCAAAATAAAAAGCTCAAAAACTGCAAAATGGCAGCTCGATAAAAATAACGATTTTCAATCGAATTGTATACGAACTCTCGTATATACACTTTTCACTCGAGTACCATTAAACTAGGTCACCTTGTATATATATCAACTGTGTATATATATATACCTATGCACGCGGACGTATCCGCTCTTATTCGCGAGCCTATACACACACAACGAGAGAGAGAGAGAGAGAGAGAGAGAGAAACTCTCTCGGGGGTCTTTTGGGGTTGAATGAGTCGGGCCCATTTTCACCCCGTTTCCTACAAGACTACAGACATGTTTACGAGCTGGATTTATAACCTATTGCGCTCTCTCTCCACGCTCCACTTGGCTCTCTGTCTCTCTATTTCTCGATAGGTTCGTGGAAAAAAAAGAGAGCGAGTGAGAGAGAGAGAGAGGAATCGGTAGCCCCCCGTGTCGCGTCTGGTACATCGCATGCGAGTCGCGTGTGGATTCGAGGATATGATATATGCTGGCATCGGTGTGTGCTCGCGGGAGCGCCAGGTAAGCCGACCTGCGACGCGTAACGAGCTTCCACTTTGCTTCTGGTATATATCTAAGCTGCAGACGAGTGCGTTCGTGTGTCGATCTTGCCAATATAAGCTGCGTCCAAGTATGCTTATTTTTATCCATTATGTATACGCGATTCACTTCTTCGTATACCAAATAAATGCTTATAGAGTTCACAAAAATATTTACTTAAGCGAATAACAGATTTTTCTTATCCACAGAGACATTCTTTCTAGACAAACTTTCTAATGAAATGATTAATCATTAAATCATTAATAGCACGATTAAAGAATTTAGAAGCTCGGGCTCTCAACTGTCGTTGTGTATGGATACATTCTCTCAGGAGCACTGGGAATGTGAAAAGGATTGTAAAATAGCCACGTGCGCCCAAGTCCAATATTTTATTTTGCGAGACTCGTCCCACGAGCATTCGAACGTAATCTGTCTGATGATAAAGCAGAGGAGGGCCAAGTGACACCGAGGAAGAAAGAAAAAAAAACGAGGAGGAAGGGTGTGTGCGCGCGCGTATGAGAGAGAAAGAGCGAGGTGCTATACCAGGACGCATTGTCAAGGGGCTTCCGAATAAATATACGCGCGCCGACGCCGCGAAGAAGTATATAGGAACCGCTCCCTGTCCCCCCTCCCCACGATTTGAAAATCGAGCCAATATTTATGTAACGAAGTCATCTCGCGGCCTCTTCGGCCCTCTTGAAAAATAAACGGTACAGGGCAGACGAAAAAATCGGAATCTCGAGAGAGATTAAGGTGGTTGGAATGCGATGATACGTTTTTAAACAATCCCATTCGTGCCGGATTCGGTAAGAATGCTACCATCTCGTGTCGTGTATTAATTGTAATATTTTATACTAGACAGATAAGTTTTAGCTCTAACAGTTTCAATTAGCATAAAGTTTAAAAAGATTAAAAAATGTGCAGACTGGCATGAGACTTGAACCAGAGTTGATCCAGACTTTATCTAGACTTGACCCATACTTTTGTATCCAAGTTTGTCAGACGAGAATCAGAATAATTTCTTTTTATATTTTTTATGTACAACCGTCAGCTAAGCTATATAAATCTTTTAAGTAAAATATTCCTAAAGCATAATAACGTTTATTTGTATTTGTATCGGTTTGATAAAGGATGCGTCACTTTCATTTAATAAAAAAAGGAGGGAAAGCGAAAAGAAGCACGAAGAATAAATGAATGGAACACGAAGAAATGTTTTTGTGTTTGTATAAGAGAGAAAGAGGGAGAGAAGGATGCGGGATAAGTGATTGTTGAAACAGCGAAGGGATCGGAGTACAATGATTCGCGTCAGGATGAAATTTAAAATGTCATCTTCTCTCGAATCACGGCAGTTTGTAGGGGAGACTCGGGCGTTATATTAGTGTATAGAAAATTTTGGTTAAGATGTTTTTTGTTTTCGTTTCGAGTGGCTTATACAGTTACTTATCACGTAAAAAACTGAAGTAGCGAAGAAGCTTTTTTTGGACTAATGCATATAATATCCTTTTAAAAATAATGATAGCTTTTACCAGAACTTGTTGTGAAATATATCTACATACTTTTTTACCAATTGTTGTAATATTCTAGATTTTACATTGGTTATTTTTACAAATTAAAACAACTGCAAACTAACTGAATAACAATTAGTAGACTCCGTGCATTATTTCGAGCGGGTGAACAAACCATTTTTCCGTTTAATGACGTCACAAGTCCTTACAACACGAGGCGGGACAAGCGGGGCAAAATAAAACGTCCTTGTGCGTGTAATAAGCGAAGCCTCTCCTGCGAAAAATCACGGCGTCGCAGTGCACCTGTCGCGGGAGCGTCGCAATTAATCCGACTCTCGGTGCTGGCAAAAATAAGGGAAAAGAAAAATCGCGAGAGAGAATGAGAAAAAAATAGCAGCATGGAAATACGTGAATGAGGCAAAAAAAAGAAGAAAAAATCAGAGGAGAGAAGAGACGGCAAATAGAAGCATAAAAAAATGGGTATGTGCAATAAGCAAGGGGAAAAATGGAGGAGTAGAGGAAGAATGCGATATATAGAACAATGGGAAAGAAAGAGGAAATTGACGAATAGAGGAATAATGAAACCACTGCCAGTTCCTCGGCTGGAAAATATTTTAGAAATAATGATTTTTGTTAATTTAAAGGATACGTCGTTATTTATTGCATAGATATAAATTGTTTTGGACGCATAACATTTTTTACTTTGAATTTCAATAGGATTGAAATATTCAAAAAGACAAGAACAATAGAATTTTGTCATCAACGGAAAGATTTAAATTAGTCATTATACATTTTAGCACACGTAATGATCAGTTCCAAAGTTTCATTCAAATTCATTTTCGAAAGGAAGTGGATTGTCCTCGTTAGTGATGTAATGTTATCGATACACGTAATCGTACAATCACTGGTAACAGACAGATTCATAAAAACTAATGTCTATTTTATAAATATATAGGTAATGATAATTCTTCCGATATTATTCGTCTCATTTTATTCATTGGGTTCTTTTCATCGTGTATAGCCTATATAAAGGCTTATATTGTATTTGACATAATAATATAACACGCAAGGAAGATATATTAAAAAATACAAGTAAAAGTCCTCCAGACTTAACAAACGATCATTAAACACCCCAAAAGAATATACCAGCCCATAAGACTTCCTATACCAAGCGAGCAACAATAAACAACGGCCAGCACAATGATACAAAAAGTGTTTGCCCGTAAAGAGCTGGAGATTGGCAGCAAAAAAGCCAAGAGCGCCCCTATACACAGACTATACACAGACGAAGGGAATTTGATTAGAAAAGGATGAGAAGCAGAATAATTGTGTATGTCGGTCGTCGCCAGCGAGAGAGAAGTAACGCTCGCGCGCGCGCGCGTTCTGCACATCGCCTGTGTGCCATCAGAGGGAAAAAAAGAAAGAAAGGAGAAAAATATAGAGAGAGAGAGCTACACACGGAAGAAACGCGAAGCGGTAATTGGCTGCACGCGAGCACCTGTGCAGCAGTAGCGGCAGCAGCAGCAAGTTCGATCCGCTCGCACACGATTGTACAGTGCGCGCAAGGGGCAGACGATGTACCTTCGCACAGGGAAAGAGTGAGAGAGAAAGGCAGGGAGAGAAAAAGAGGGAGCGGCGCCGCGAGCGAAACGCGCGAATCGCTATTCTACACCATAACCCTGCCGCACAGTGGAGGTGGTATACACGCGCGCATCTGTGTGTGTGCGTGCGAGTATCCTTAGAGAAGAGGGGTGGGCTGGGGAGGGAGGCG
Source organism: Megastigmus dorsalis (assembly GCA_900490025.1). Taxonomy (NCBI): domain Eukaryota; kingdom Metazoa; phylum Arthropoda; class Insecta; order Hymenoptera; family Megastigmidae; genus Megastigmus; species Megastigmus dorsalis. Next base: position 95,944 of record UELU01147610.1, read on the forward strand.
AAAGAGGTCCAGGAGAGCGTGGGAGAGAAGAGTTGGCGAGAGGGAAAGAAGGATACACGCTACAGCAGCGGCAGCAGCGGTATAAGCAGGCACGGGCCGCAGAGAGAGCGAAGAAGAAGGCGGGAAGTTGTAGGAAAAGAGGAGGAGGGAGGCGTGCGCGCGCGCGCCTTCCGATCGCGACTTGAGGGCCGCGCAGGAAGAGGGAAAGAGCGATGGCGTGTGTTGTGATGGGGGGGGGAGGAGGACGGAGGAGAGTGAGAGAAAGGAGGAACGTATATATAAAGAGAGAGAGAGAGAGGGAGAGAATATGAACCGCCGCAGCCGCAGCAACCGTGTGTTAAGGGGGGATGCAGGTGATTCTGCGCTCTGCGACGCGTTTGGAACTTTGTGAGATATCGCTGCACATCAGAGGCTCGAATTTATACAGCGCTTGGAATTCCGGGATATGGGTTTGCTTTATTTTGCACTGCCGCTTTTCGGCCCTTATTTCAGTTGATGCTCCTTTTTTTTTGAGGATAAGAGCCCTTCAATGAATTGAATTGAAACTTTGGAGATTTAGCAAAAGATGGATGAAAATATAGATGGTTAAATGGTCCTAGATCTGTAGCAAATGTGTAGTCTTACTTTGCTACTATACAATAGGATATTTCAAAAATTTAGTAAACGTAAGGATGCATTCTTTCCTTTAGTTATATTATATATATACTATTTAATAATGAGTAATAATAAAGAAAGCGTTGAGAAATGTCAATTAATTATTTTGCTATTACTTATACATATATGCTTTATGTATACATATCCTCATTAAAACATGCTACAAGATTATCTGATCAAGACATCTTGCAGTTTTATTTAAAAAATATCATTCGGATACCGAACCGAAGCTTTGCTAACACACATCGCATGTAAAATACAGGATATCCTTTATGTATATTCTCGGAGCTCATCATGTCCCGTGGGCCTTTCGATCCAATAATCTTGAAAATGCATTACGTTAAAACGTGCATGAGATGCACAAGAGAATTTGACAACTAACATAAGCTTTCTGCATTTGAGAAATCTGAAAAGGGATGAAGGGAATAAAGGCTGGATATAATAGCGGATGTTGCTGTGCTAACTCGAGAGAAAGCTAAAGTAGAATGGAGAGTAACAATAAATGAATTATGCAATTTTTATAAGAACCTAGAAAATCAATGGATTAATTAGTTGATGCAAATCGAAATTCATCCGATCAATCATTAATGCTCTCTACTGAAATCACATTTTAAACACATTTTGTTAAAATAAAATAAATGAAAGACGAATTAGGACGATTTTTTTCAGTTGGCACATTACCATAGCATGAAGCAATTAAAGATTTCCCCAAAATCAAGTTAAGAATTAGGAAATTTCCGAAGCAAAGAATTAAATGCAGAGTACGAAGGTAAAAATAGATTCGCACATTAGGACTCGAGAAGAGGGAAGAGCTTCGTTATAGGGAAGCAATGGGAAAAAGCGCGCGGGCGGGTAAGCGGGTAAGCGAAAGACGGGAAGAGGGCGGACAGAAAGGATGGGAAAAGAGGGGCAGACGAGGTAATGCACAGAGGGGCTTCTTATATACTTTCTCAGTCCGTGTGTGTGTGTTTACGCAGCGACGCTTCTCCAGCGTATATAATGCAGTTGGGCGACGCGTCGGCATTATATTCCCGGCAGATTCGAAACTGCGTCGCTGTTGTGCAGCGTCATTGTCTTGGCGTCGCTCGAACTTCCGCTAGCTGCTGCTGCTGCCGCTCCGCGAGACTCGATGACAATAATAACAGACACAACTGCAGCACCACCCGCGCACAGAGACGTACCACCGAGTTCCGAGTAATTGTATTTGCTCGCTCGCTCTTTCTCTCTACCGTCTTCTTCTCTTATACTAGCTTTTTTTTCACCGCGGTTTAATCGTACTCTCTCCCGTTCTCTCTCTTTCCTTTCTTCTTTGTGTCTGTGTCACTTCTTGTTTGCTTTGCATACGTATAATGGATGATGCGCGTTCGATAAAACGTCTTAAGTTCTACATTCTGCTACGTTTCGTAGTTGAGAGAATCGAAAATTATGTTTGGTATTAAAGTCTTACTAATGTTTGGGTAAAGTCTGGGTAAAATTTTGATAAAGGCTTGGTAAAGTGTGGGTGAAGTCTGGAACTAACATTCGAAAGAAAATCGTTGCTTCTTTTGTCATATAACTAGCCTATTTCCTATTATAAGTTGATTCTTTCAAGTTGATTGATTTCAATTTCATTTTAGAATATTTTTATTCGGTTATCAATCATATCTTGTATACTCTATATATACTAATACACAGTTTTAAATATCAACAAGTTCTAAAAATTTTTTATAAATCGATAATTTTTTTATTTTATATTTTGATAGCAAATTTCCCCAAGAATATTTTGCCGTAAACTAGGTGGTAAAATTCGAAATGGTTCTAAAGTTATAGCCGCAAATGTAAAATAAAACTGAAAGCTTTTTTTCATCAATCTTTATTCAACTTATTTCCAAGCATTTAAATTCTTTTACAATTTATATTAAGAATTATATTGAATAAATTTATTCGTATAATTCTTTACAATTCTAATTATTAATAACAATAATTATAATAATAATTGAAGAAATTTTATAAATTTATGCAGTTCTTGAACTCATTTTATTATTTAATCGAAAAATGTTAATTTGTACAACTTTTCACACCATAATGACATCAATTACAAACAATTTAAGACCAATTACATCAAAATTGATCAATCCGTTGGATCTGTAGGTTACGCTAAAGCCAAATTTTTGAAACTAACACAACATAAGATAAAATGGTCATAGAGGCTTCTACTAGAGGTCATTTTATCAGGAATCTAATATACTTTTAGAATATTATGTGGAAATTTTGCTAATTATTATAATTTTTTTATTTTAGGTGAATTAACATAAACAAATGTATAGGTGTAAACCCCCCTTAAGTAATTTAATTTTCGTCATGTACACTTAGAACTATTTTTACATTGCATTCTATAATTAAAATTAATTTATGTTTATTACAGCGTTTCCTACATAATTTTAATATAAACAGGCACGAGAGGGGGATGAAAAAGCGCAAAACGGTAGATCTTACATAAAAAAAGTTTTAAATGCAAGGTTTATCTCATTATTGCTAAAGATAACAACTTTAGGTGCAGAACATTGTTATTTCGTGTTTTTTGTTCCATTGAACAATGGACGGAATTTTTACAATGGTGCAGTTTCTTTTTTAACAGCTGCGGTATTTGCATGTAGCGCTATTCATTCGAAAATAAATTGCGAAATGATTTTCTTACGCAATTGTCTGTTTTATAATTCACATATTGTATTGTCTCGCAAGCTACATTTCCTTTGTAATGCATATTTTTTTTTATCATTTTCTTGTATTTCTCCCGTTCGAATATCTTTTTCTTATTCTCCTTTTTAATTTTTACAAGATATTAATATTACTTATACATTAAAATATGGAGTATATGTAATATAGAAAGATGTAATATTCGCCTGGTAAATTTATACATTAAACGACAGTAAAACATTTTTTTAATATCTGTGTCAATCGATAACTACCTGCTATATTTGTAAATGTCAATGCGATTCGTAAACGCATTCTTTCTTAAATGAAACTTTCAATTATATAGTTGTTTGAAGCATTTAGTAAATTATAACAGTCATTCAACTGCACACGATATTCAGACACGGACCGGTACGCGTTTATTTTCACGTCTGCAAAAAGAAGGAATCCGTCAACAAAAGGCACGATTTTTCCTCCCAACAATGGCGTCTCACACAGTGCGTCATTCATTCGCGCACAAAAAAAAAAAAAAAAAAAAACTGAGTGGGAGGGAAAGGAAAAATTGCGAAATGATTTTCCACTTTTTCGCATTAATTGTTACTTTGTAATTTCACATTTATTCCTTTTTTATTCGTGAGCTCGCGCACGCCTGGCGCTATTCTTCTTGTCGCTTTTATTTCCTTTCCACTTCGTTTATCTTCTGTTGGCTGCCTCTATACTGGCTTTTGTTGAGTCACAATGCCAGTGCTAAGATAACAGCGCGTCAATTGTCCACCAGTAGTATAAAACCTCCTGTTAAAGCAGGTACGAACTCAGAAAGCAGTAGTGCTCCAAAACTTTTTCAACCGTCTTATCACAAACCATCTCTCAACAATCGCAATGATGTCGATGCAATTGGCGGTCGTCGCTTTGCTCTTCGTTCTGGCTGACGTTACCGTGATCGACGCTCAGGATGGCAATGTCGTCAGTGCCGACACGTTCACTCAGATTGACGCTGTGGGCCAGGACAACTTAGGATCTAACTCCAATCTTGCTACTCCCACTTTCACCAAACCTAACTTTCCCACCATAGACGGTTACACACGCTGAGAAGAATTGTCTCTATAACTGGGTCTGGTCTGGAAAGTTCTTGGCTCATCAATGGTTAATGTACCGCAAATTATTTTTGGAATTTCAATAAAACAATCAAGATAATAATTGAACATGTATTATATTTTTTTAATATCTCTTATTTTTCGATAAATTCGACAAAATAGGATTTTTTTCGATTGTACATCTATGTAGGCACCCCGTACAATTATAATTCGCATTATCTTATTCTTGCACATTTATTTTCATTTTCTTAGTGATCCCACCTATTAAATTTTTCTTTTAAATTTAATGTTTTGGTTTGCTTGTTTTGGTTTACATAATGATAAGTAAGTGTTCTCCTTTATAGAATCCGTTCAATAAAGTTAACAATTGAAAATATTAAATCTGATAAAAGCGATAAAGAAAGATTTAAGTGTATTTTAGCCTTGATGTTCTCTTATTCTATTATATCATATGTATACATACAGTGGTATACGCGTACACATACACGCAGACTTTCAACACCACAGTGCATATAACATTTATGTAAGTATATAATAACAATATAGTTGTATTTATCAATCGATAATATTTAAACAATCAAATCTTTAAGTCATCATTGATACTTCCATCATGGCAATTTTCATTTTCAACATAATTCTGAAATCTCCCATAATTGTTGATAACGTATTGCAACCTACAACTACAATTATAATTAAATATATTTACAATTAATTTAACACTTTACTTTTATTTAGAAAGCTGGTACACGGAGAAAAATTTGGAAAGGATTTATGTTAATAACATTGTAACCTATTTCTTCAATTGTCAGTCGAGACATTTTGTGTCAATTATAGAGGTTATGTTCTTCAATGTTCATCCGCCGAGGCACGAAGAATTAGAAAGGAAGTGAAGAAGAAGAAGAGAGAGAAAGAGAAGAGGAGAAAGCACATATATAGTTGTAAACAAAACACTCATCAAAACATTACCCCCTCCTTTCTACTTCTTCGTGCCTCGGCAGT